>JAUBWS010064010.1:0-14945 GCA_032270445.1 Darlingtonia californica | reverse complement strand
CTGGCTAGGTAGAGTACCTCTTCTTTTATATAGGGTGACCATCAGTGTCATTCCATGTTTTTTATTTTGGTGATATTTAGGACATTTTTGTAAATATTTTGAACATATATTTTTCAAAACAGAAAAAAGAGAAATTTCAACTATTGATACCTCTCTACTTCTTTTAGACACCCTTTATGTTTTCTGCAGTTTTTGACTCATCTTAAGGTGGTAATCAATGGTTTCAAATATGGATATTTCAATTTCCCGACATTCTTAGAAATCAATGAGTTTTCACTGAAAATGGCTTTGGATCAATTAAAGCAAATGTCCTGTATAATTAGAAAACTAGTACTGGAAGATCTTGGAAAGTCCAGTCCAATTCGTCTGAGTTAACAAACAATGCGCACGTTACGAACTTATTCAGGGAAATGACCCAAAAACTTTTGAGGCGTTTCTTTAAAAATACAGGACTGTCAAACTAAAAACGTGGTCCAAACTTTCCTATAGCAATCATTTTTTCGTTGTTTGAAAGCCAACCATCTCACTCTTATATTTATATATTTATCCATGATTATATCAAAAAAATTGAATCTTTTCAACTTTTGCAGCGCTCAATCACGAACGGAGGTAAAAACAGTAGGGTGCCTTGGTCGTGGTACAAAACTATCAAAGTGTAATATAGCAAGTCTTTAAGAAATGCGATAGCCGAATACGTGCATATAATACTAAAGTGGCTAAACACTTCATGTAGGGGCTGTTGCCGTTTCTATCTCAAGGTAAGAAAGAGTAGTAGCTACGCGGACTGAACTTTGGCTTCACCATACTACCTGAAGTCCTTGTTCACGGTACAATGAGGATATATTTCGTTTTATATCGGTTCTCGTTCGATGTTTTTTATTTTCGTATGATTCAGGACTTTTTGTAAATATTTTTAACATATATTTTTCAAAACAGAGAAAAGAGAAAATTCAACTATTATAACAACCTTCTACTTTTATTAGAGCACCCTTTTATTCTGTCCGCAGTTTTTTAGGCATCTTTAGGTGGTAGGGTATTTCAATTTCCAAACATTCGTAGAAATCAGTGGATTTTCACTGGAAATGCCTTTGGATCAATTAAAGCAAATGTCCTGTAGAATTAGAAAACTAATACTTAAAGATTTTGGAAAGTCCATGATATACAAAATAATTTTCGTGAGTCAAGAAACAATGCGCACGTGACGAACACATTCAGGCAAATGGCCCGAAAACTTTTGGGGCGTTTCTTTAAAAATACAGGTTGTCCAACTAAAAACGAGGTTCAAACTTTTCTACAGCAATATCTCCACATCCAAAAACATTTTTAGAATAACTTTTTTATTATTTTTCAATGTTTTCATTGTACTATCCCAGCCTTATATATATATATATATTGTTAAGACACTGAACTTACAATACTAAAAGCTTCCTGATTTTGACACTTTCCCAACGTTTTGTGATCATTAACCTATATTTTGCACCCTTAATATCTAAGTTAATTTTGTGTTTCAACTATTAAACAACAAATCCTGGGATCCAAGCGATAGCGGTTAACATAGTTATTTGGACCAAACTGGAGTGTTTTGGGGATTTTTATGTTGTTATGTCCGATTAGTTGACCCTATTGTACCCGGGCTTCTTGAGGTTTTTGTAGCTCCGGAGGTTTTTTGCCCGCGGCATTAACTCCAGAATGACTTACGCTAGAAACTTGAAATTTGTAATGGAGGTAGCCCTTAATGAGACAACTAAGAATATCATGCTGAACAAACAATGTTTGCCATGGTTACCTGATGACGTCATCACGGATGTCGATTTTTGAAAAATAGCTACCTTTCTTTACATAGCTATATTTTCTCAGCGAAATGCTATTTTTCAATCCTGTTTTAATTTTCTAAAATTTCAAAAGAAAGACCTTTTATAAAATTTGCAATTAAATTTTCATAACAATCAAGTTCTGAGACACTAAAGGCCGTCAAATCAACCACAAATCCCCCCCCCCCCTCCGCCATTTTGAAATGATAACGTCATCAAAATAGTTTTTATATTTGACATGATTCTTTTAATAAATTAAACTATCCGTTAAAGTTTCAAGATAATATCATCCTATCAAAAGTTAGTAGTAGCTGAAATTTTTATTGGATAAGGTTGTAAATCGACACCTTGTATGATATAATTATCCATAATTAAGAAGGTGTTTCAGATAATTATATCAAATCTTTAGAAAATGTGTCTATAATAGATTTTTTTTGCTGCAAAATTTCAAATATATTATTATTATTGGAGTTATTGAAAAAACTTTCGGCCGCAGGCAAACAAAATATCTTTTATGTCCATCAAAAGTTCTGAGCTGTTTAAGATTTGCTGAATTTACCATAAAATAGCTTACAGTACAGTTTTTTGCTTGAATTTGATAAAAACCAGTATTTTTCTTGACGTGGTTGTTAAGAAGATTTGGAGATAGTTTTAGGAAAAAAAACTACAGTATAACTTTAATCTTACATTATTTAAGTTGCATCTTTGTATCGTTCTTAAATTTACATATGTTACTGTTATAAAGTAGGGATAAAAGTTTACACGAATTAAGCTCACGAGGCCTACATAGGGTGTCTGTAAAAAAGTCTACCAAGTTATTCACTCTCTCAGTAGTGATATTCTGTAGAATATATACAAATCATATCATTTTCTCGCTTCATTAATTTTGATATGCAGTATCTAATATAGGATATAAATTGAAATGATTTGTGTAAATTATATAGACAGTTATATCCAATCACGATATCATATTTTATTATTCATTGCATATAAAAATTACTAATGCAAAAAATGGTAATGACTTTATAATGTACGAAACAGAGATTACTACTATGAGCGTAACTGGGCATGCTTTTTAACGAATAACCTGTTTAACACGTGACCAAGGCAATAAACATTGATCGAAAATTATTATAATCATACATAATGAAATGAAATTTGCAAAAAGGTCTATCTTTGCATAAATTTCAAAGTGGTAAAAACAAGTAGACTAACGTTTTAATCTTACTGGCTTTTAATTCATTTTGTGGTAGATAATACTGAATACGATTCAATAGAAAAACAGGTTTTATTGGTTTCAGCAACTGCAATAAACTCCCTTAGAATTTAAAAAAGAAAATTAGCCTTCTCATTTCTTCGGTCAACTTGCATTTCTAATATGAAAAATGCAAATGTATCATATTTATCGAATTCTATCAATGTTTTGTCATTTATCTTTAACTTTTTGTTTTGTTTTTCGTCACTATGATGCAATAACCATACCTCTTTCACGTCTCCGGAACTGAATGCCAAATAATAACAGTCTTCAGTTTTTTCGTAATAAGATGCAAAACAATATCTATGTAGGTTCCATTTCCCTTGTCTCATCACCTTATGGTTAGTTTAATTAAAATCGATATCATACTTTTGTTCAGTAAAATATATTATTTTTGATACAACATCATTTCAAACCTATAATAATATCACATTTTTACTTTCACTAATCATTTTTATGTCATAACCACTCAACCGTGGTGACTTTTTACCAAAAAATTAAAAGTTTTGTTAAAAGTTTCCGCAATTTTCGTAGAAATTTGCTATTATCAGCATTTATGCAATTTTCTTTAACGATAGATTTTGGCATATTTTATGAATTTAAACAAACTGACTCATGCTGGAGTTTATATAGCAATATGAAAAGATGCTTAAAACGAGCGATTTTCGAAGGCGACTCTCGTTTCAGTATGTAAAATACATCTTTAGAAAAAAAGTCAGGATGACCGTCATGGCTTTTTTGAAACTCCAATAGTTTATTTAAATCATATTGTAGGCTAGACTTAGCCCCCTTGCCTAACATGCAAGGTTTGAAACCTGGCCCTCGGACTAATTGCTGAGGAAATGGAAAACCCTTCATAAAAGTTTGTTGCATTATATCATTGACTACGATACAAAAAATGAAGATACCTGTTTTCGTTGAATCATTTCTTTACAACCCGGATTACAACATAGGACAGGGTACGAAGGGCATGTTTCGTGGTGATCCTAAGAAATTTAAACGAATAAATAAATGTTATTGAACTAAATTTTAACGAAAAGGAAAACAATAATTTAAGAAGTTATTGTTCATTCAGTTCAAATACACGCTTTTTTTTATAAGAATATCTTCTATAAGAATATCAGGCTGAGATTTCCTTGTTGAAGACAATAGGTCCATTATTTAGAACAATAGAAAAATAAGAATATTCCTCAGCCTAATCAAAATATTGATATTCTTATAAAAAAAAGCGTGTAGTCATAATGACCAAAACGTAATATTAATTAATAAAGTTAATTTTCATGACAGAGACCTGACTTGAAAGTAATAATCTCGGCAAAGACGTATTTTTCTTTTAGAAATACCAAATCATAACCTTTTAAATACTTTAACTGTTCATCGAGTTTACCTTACCTTACCTTGCCTTACCATCCAGTTTTTCTATTTAGGGTGCTTCCGTAGTCCCTGGTTACGGGGTGGGCAACAACAGGCTTTTCTTTATTCTTCTTCGTCAGTTTTCCCTGTCGAGGGGGCTGAAATCCAGTAAGTTTTGATGTTGGAGGTTTTTTTCTGATACACTCAGACCTCAGTTTTTTCTTGGTCTACTTCGTCCACGAGTACTGGGTACAACGAGGCCATTTATTTGGTTGATACATAAGTTAGAACGGACCACGTGTCAATACCACCTAAGACGGCATAAGCGCCGACACGCAGTTACCTCAAAAACATCGAAGCTTTCGAGGAACAGATTTTTTGGTGAATGATCATTAAATTTTTTCCAAAACATTTGGAGCCTAAGTGTCACCACCATGCAACTTAGAAGAACGAACACCAGTGGAAAACACCTTTTCTCTAACAGCAAGAGGCATATGTTAGAGGTGAGTATTGGCAGAAGTTTTATAAACTTTCCCCATGCCACAGAACAGCAAGCCTTAATGGCTTGGTCACAACTACCTCCAGATCTCAACATATCACCAAGATAGCAGAATGTGTTTTCGACGTCAATGTTAGCACCACTAACATCAATGTTAATTGTAGGACGTCCATTAATTAAGCAAGCAGTTCCCTGACACCGCGGACAAACATACAAAGGGTTATTCGCAATCCTCCCAGCAATCCCACTACATTTCTTGTGCACCCAGAGTTTGCAAGCTAAGCACAAATCCACTTGACCTCAACATCTTTACGACAAACTGCACAAGGAAGCTTGCCAGAACTTTTCAAAAGATTTGATCAACTCCAGATATCAGAATGCTTCCAGGTACGAAGCTTGACGATGCAGTTATTTAAAGTGTCAGCAACAATAGCAAGATCATCAGTATAAAACAATTCCCATGGAACGCCAGTGCGGAATTCACGGGAAAGTGCTTCCAATACTAGTATGAAAAGAAGGGAGCTAAGGACTGAACCCTGATAAACACCGACATCGACTTCATATTCACTGCTGTACTGATCATTTACACGAACACGACTGCTATCATTAGCATACATGCCTTGAATAATCCGAATTGCACATTCTTCAACTCCAAAAATTTTCAAGGCCCACCAAAGAACTCTCCTTGGAACTCTATCGAATGCTTTTTCCAAATCAACAAAAGCAAAGTAAAAGGGTTTTTAAGCAGAACTAAATTTTTCGTTCTTCCCAATCTTTAAGGACAGTACCAGAACTGTCATCACACGAAGTAATCTCATTAATTCATCACCAGGTGCTTTCACCATTTCAGCAATGACACCGCAAGGCCCAGGAGCTTTACAATTTTTCAAATTGTATTACGCTTTCTTTATCATTTTTAATGTTATTCTTGGGGGGACGGGCCTGCAACATGTGGAACATTAACAAGAGAAACAGAAGGCCTTTCAAATTCGGCATTTACTAATCTAGAGTAGTGTTTCTACCCATGCCTCAAAGTTAATTAATCATTAATTTGGACAGCCTGTTTGGCCGAGAGGATCAGCATCATGATTGAAATTTGCTGAAAATTTTATTCATACTTCCTGTTCCCAAGATCTAACTACTTTTACTATATATTATTATATATAAATGCGTCTACTGAATATACAAGTTTTTAGTGCAAACTTTAAACAGTTTACCTCTAGCCAACAAAATGGAAATCTTCCTTCACAATAGCCACAAGATACGATACGATATTCACAAAAGTCAATGTGTCTTTGGATTGCGCTTCTTTGCATTTGTTGCCTGCAACCATTGTTTGGGCATTTAACAATCAAAAATTCACAAACAGTAATGTGATGATTCTTTAAGAAAAACAGAAAAAAAATTTATTCATACATATAGACATTCTAAAAAGCAAGTGTTGTTCAATCAAACAACTATGGGCTATGGCTTTTTCGGTGAACTCATAACGCGTTTTGTCCTTATGAGACCTCGTAATCAGACGAGTATACTAGTTTTCTTGACTCTCTATTGCATCAAAAAAGAATAAAAAACCTAGCAAGAAAGAAAGACTTATGGTTCTCCACCAAAAAGGTTTGACATTTTCTGCCGTTATGGTATTACTGGGGTTTATTTGTATTTCTTAAACGGTTTCTACAAAATCACGAAAAAGCTTATTTTACCAAATACATCAGGGAAACTAAAAAAATCACTGAATTATAAAGAAATTAGAGAACACTTTACTTTTCCGTCGTGATACTTTCGAGGGGGACACAATGCAAATAGTTATGTCTCCCATTGTTTTACTTTTATTATCGATTTTATGTGAGCTTTTTATGAACTACCTTTCGACTCTTGTGTACTATTTTTTAACTTATATTAACTTATTTACCTCATAATCAGATATACTGCCGAGCCAGTCACATCCATCTTTCCAGTTTTTACATTTGAACTCCAACGATTGCCGAATGATTCGATCAGTTGATCTAACTTCTTTTTTCTGTATAATTGACGTGAGTAGATTTTTCAAAAGGTATGCTCCACAAAGCATAGAGAGACTGTTATGTGAGATAGATCATAGTCATTATAAAACATCCCCTGTTGAGAAGCCTATTGTTCGAGCTTTATTGTCAATTGTTTTTTTGAATTTAACAAGATGTTTTTGTTTTGCTTGCTTTTTGATCACGTTATCAACGATTTGTCAACTCTTAACACATGTGATCAAAAAGTGAGCAAAACAAACCAATTTTTTGACCTCAAGCTTAAAATGCTGACAATAGATTGAAACAAAAGCTCTTCTCAAAATTCTCTAGACCGGAGAATTTCGTAATGACTATGGCTAAATTTGCTGTAGCGTATCTAGGTTGGGTCTCACAAGGCAGGAGAAGAGGTGTTAAAGTCATTTTCTTTTGCATAGTCTTACATAATGATATTCTAATGACTTTAATAGAATTTTTCTTAAAAGACATTTTCTTATAAAAATTTCTAAATTCAACGATTGAGCCTGTTTGGTGCTATGATTAAGAAGCATGGATCATAAAATGGCATGTAAATGTTATAGACTCTACTTACATTTCCTAAAGTATGTAGAGTCTGATGCACGCTACTTACAGCGTCAACGATGATTAAGTTTGACATAAGTCCTCTGAGGATGATCAAAATATTCTGTTTTGGTTTACTGTGGCAGTTTAGCCACGGTTTGTTTCGACAACCTACATTAAATGAAGACTTGGCCTGGCAGCCGGTAAAAATTGCGTAAGAGACATAAAATTTTATCTGGGCAATGGAGCCCCGAAACCGAAGCAAAACGAGATTTGATTCACCTATACCAAAATAAACCCATCAAATCGTGAAGGGGTGGACAATAGAGCACCCTGGACGGGCGCAATAATTCATCATTAGTTAATTAGTTCAATTTGAAAATCTTTAACAAAATTTTAGAAAATACAGCATTTAAGTCTGATTGAAATGAACTTCCTTCCTTTTAAACTTGGAGAATAATTGGACCTACGTGAAATTTAATAGGCGTGAAAAATATTAATATTGACTATGGATTCAGAACGCTGCATTTTTTGTCATATACATTTTATGTTTAAGAATGTTTGAATTATCATAACAAGTTTTGTTAATTCTAATCTTTGTGTACAATTTTATGTGGAAACTCACCTGGTTTATGCGATAAACTTTTTGGCAGAGAGAACAACGAAACTCAGCATTTCTATAAATGAAATATTTGGAAGCTTAAATCTCATAAGTTTTATTGCGACCGCAAGTGTGGCTTTGTTGTTACTTCACGTAGCTGGAAGTTTCTGCTAGAAATTGTTCATTAATTTTTGCGCGATTACTGTTCCACAACCTTTTTTGGTCTCGCAGATCTCACAGATCGCTGCAAACAAGCAGTAGATGTTTTTGCAGCATGGTAGAGAAAAAATAAATTTCACAGACCTGTGGTCATTTCCCAGGGACAATATCTCCAAAACGAAAATGTCTGCGAACTTGAAATTTTTTGAATTTTATTTGAAATCTTATTAGGAAGATATTCCTAAAATGTTAATTAAATTAATAATTCTTAGACAGGCCATAACTTTTGATAGACAAAAGATATTGGCATGAAACTTTGAACATATTCGTATATTGCTAAAAGAAATCTGCTGATTACATCAATTTTGCATGCGACGTCATGTTTTTAATATGGCGCGCCAAAATAAAAATAAAATACTTTTGATGTTTGTGGCGCGCCATAGATTACCATGAATTGATTTTTTCTCTATTCAGATGAGTTAATTATAAAAGCTTATAATTCTCTTTTTCGTCGAAAGATATGGTGAGTTTAAGCTATTATATTTATTTTCTTTGTACTTATATGATGACGTCATAAAGTAACCATTACAACCATTATTTTTTGCATTATTTTCTTGTACTCTCATTGAGGTCAAACTTAATACTAACTTTCATGTTTATATCACTATGCTATCCTGAGATATTGCCCGCGGGCCTGCAAGCCCCCCCCCCCCCCCTTCAAGTACTGCCGAAGTCAAAATAACCCAGTACATGCAGGGTTAAATAAAATGAAAGGGAAAGAGAGCAATCAATATGGTCGTTTTGTGGCTGAGGTATTCATTACTTGTATATTTATAAACTTTTTGAGCTGTCTGTGGCCTATTATATTCGCACTTGAAAGCTTTAGCTTTCCTTTTTATTTATGGCTACATGCTAATATTAATTCAAAAGGGCTGGGCTTTTTTCAGTTACTGAGGACTGGGTAGGGGGGCTAGTAAGCCCACGGGATATATTTCAGGATTGGCTAATGATGTACACTTGAAGTTTGGTATGAAGCTAGACCTCAATAATAGTGCTATGTAAATCATGTTCAGAAGGCAATGGTTGCGTTGGTTTCTGGGTGACGTCATCATGTGCAAATAATACAATGAAAATACCTAGATACAACTTGAAATTGCTAAATCTTCCGAACTAAAAGAGCTTTTCCAAATATGTTTTCATATTTAGAAAGCTAAAAGGATAAGCCTTTACAAATAAAATATCAGAATTGAGAAAAATAAAGTTGTTACCATCTATGGTGCGCTAGAAGTGCCAGAAATATATTTTTTGATTTTGGTGTGCGACATTGAAAATGTGACGTCACATGCAGCATAGATGACGTCAACAAATTTCATTTAATGATATATAACTATTGTCGAAGTTCCATGTCACTATATTTTATCTATAAAAGGTTATGAGCTGTGGATATATTGATACATTTAATGTGAAAAAGATTACATTTTTCACATTGGGTGCAACAATTGAGCATATAATTATATAAATAAACAAGACAAACATCTGAAAATTTGTGAAAATATTCTCAGTAGAATTTTATTAATATTCCAAAAAAAGCACCTACCGTGAGCTTACTAGCCCTTTTCCCCTAGTTTTGGTAGTGTTAACCAACCCACTATCTGTAAGTGATTAATTGAAAACGTAAAAACGACACTCTGATGCTAAAGTATTTTGTATAAAATCAAAGGATTTTACGCATGCAGTTTCAATTTTCTTATTTTTGTATTTGCATTGAGTTTCTTATCAACGTTCTTATTGATTAGCGCGGCGAACAACAACGGTGGTTTTTCATTTCGTCTCTGTCATGCGGTGGATCGGTTCTATTTCCTCGCCCACGAAAATATAATTGTGATGTTTTCACTTTGCAAGATTAATTTTTTTTTGGATAAATTCAA
Organism: Darlingtonia californica; assembly: GCA_032270445.1. NCBI lineage: Eukaryota > Viridiplantae > Streptophyta > Magnoliopsida > Ericales > Sarraceniaceae > Darlingtonia > Darlingtonia californica. The sequence goes on along the minus strand of JAUBWS010064010.1, from coordinate 4,778 downwards.
CTAAATTTGAATTCTTTATGCTTATTCTTTCAGCTGTAAATATTTTCAGTCAATAAATCTCATCATGAACACCATTTTAAATTCAGGTGAACCCGATTAACAAACAGCCCTGTATTACAAATTTCAAGTTCGTAGAATCTTTCGTTCAGAAGATATTTTCCTTCCCCCAGGCAAGGAGGGTTAAATCACAAATACTTTGAAAATAGTTAACTTACTCATTCAAGTCTTTCTCTCCATAACATGTCAATATTATTCTCTACACATCAAATGTGATCAGTGCAAACAATTTCTAATTAAGAAACAAATACTTTGAGAAAAAAAGACTTGCTCATTCCTCTCCAACTCGTTCTCTTCATAATAAATCAAGCAATCCCCACACATCAAATGAGTACAGGGCAATTCAATTGCGTTCCGTATCAACATTAAACATATGGGACATTCGTGTTCCTTTACGAGTTTCCCTTTTATTTCAAAATTGTATCCTGTTGGTTGTTCTTTGTTAGCCATGTTTAATTTTGATTGATTCCACTGACTTAAAAATATAAAAAAACGAAACTTGGTCGATATGTATGCACTTCTGCTGCAACGATTTCTTATAAATCTAATCTCCTCTCCTCCCATAACATCGTCATCGTCATCACAATCGTTTGTATTGTAACAAATAACCATTCTCAAATTACTAGTATAGACACTCCTCCTCAGGAAATTAATTAGCTCAAGGTTGTTTTTACTTTTAAAGAGAAAGTAATTTGAATTTCTGGATAAGAGAAGGAGAACTAGTTTTTTTGGCAGCAACTGCTTTTGCTATTGTCCTCTGTTCGCGTTGTTAGATTCTTGTTACACTACGCTAACGTACGCGTGGCGCAATTACGTTACGATTTTTATAAGAACATCCAAAGCTCGATAAACCTTCAAACGTTCTTACTTCTTCGGGTTTTAAGATTGAAATCATTCAATTCAAGAATTTTTTTAAGAAAATAGCTTTTTGACGCCATCAAATGTTCTTAACAGATTCCAATATTTTGCAAATAAAAGCCTAAAGCCTTGTATAGTTTTTTACAATATTTTTCTAAAGAGAATTATTCTCCAATGACTATTGCTTTCCTTATGTTTTAAATAATATTAAAGTTTTGATACAGTCATTGATCTGCAAAGCATCAATAAAATATCGTTTTAATGGGCAATTATCCTATTGTAAAACTGTGCCATGCTTGCTGCCAGACAAAAAGACGGAATATCACCCCCATCAAAAGGCGAATTAAAAGAAATCATAATGGTGACCAGAACTGATCAGATGATGGAGGATCAAGAAAAGAGAATCAGGGCAAGAAACATAATAATACATGGTTGTCATGAGAAACCAGAAGCTGATGACGATGTGGCATTTGTCACAGACCTTATTGAAGATCTAAAACTTAATTTATAATTCATTTTGCTCAAGCGAAATTAACATCATTAATTATTAAATGATAGAAAAGAAACATTAAGTTTGAGTAGTGGAGTCATCTTAGCATGTAATTAAAAGTAGGGGAGATTGAACTAAATTTGTTTATTCATTTATTTACTTATTTATTGGAAGCTATTATAAACCAAGACCTTTAGACACAGAAAGCAAAGAGTTAAGAATGTCTTCGACATATCTAGCCTTCGCTTTTTCAGATCTCCATCTCCCGTGACGTTTGAATAATTGATCTGCAATTTCGCCATCTTCAGCACTAGTAGCTCCTCCCTATCGTAGACTATGTAAACCAAACTTTGATTTTTCGAGACCAATTTTCCTCATTCTTGTATATGATAATCCGTTTCCTTTTCGCACTTTTCCATTTGGATTTGCTTTGCTTACTGTAATTGACCGAAATATGAATTAATCTGAAAGCTCGTCAGTTATTTTTGCTGCTTCTAATAGATTAAAAGATTTGTAACTGGACACAAATTACCTTTAGCCCTACTGATATAAATCCAGTTTACATCTCTATAAACGTCAGTTCTACTCTTTTCAATAAAAACTTTCATATAATTTTCATAAAACTTTATGTCGTTTCTTTTTTAAAATAGATATCTCTGAATATCGCATGAATCCAGTGAAGCCCAGGAAGGCATATTGCAAGGGTTCTGAGATCACACAAATTTTTGTTTTTTGATAAATTTTCATATAATTTTTTGAGATGCTCCGTTGTTTTCTGTTCTTTGTGTGTATTACAAGCCTAGTTGCTGCATCTAGCATATTCTTCACAATGGCTTGCTCGCAGGGATTTGTTGCGCCTACGATTACGTGATGAAATTTTTTGGATCATGAAAAACTTCTTTGAAAATAATATGATTTAAGTTTTTAGTAAAGAGAATTGGCCAAAAGGAGGATGATGGCCAATATAGTACAATTAATACCACTTCGCATTTACAGATTTTCATATGTTTTAATAATTTATTTATCACGTAGAATGGAGGCACAATGTAACAAACTTCATTGTTCCAGTTATAATTAAAAGCGTTTGCACTTAAACTATTAGCACAGAAATACTTTGAATAGAAATGATCTACTTTTTAATCTTTGTTACTTGCCAAACAGTCAATCGTAAAGGACCTAACTTTGCATTTATTTTTTCAGAGAATGTTTCAGTTAATTCCAAATAGTCGTGATCTATTAATAGAAAGATTTTCTCTTGGTACCCATTCCATTCAAAAGAATTTCGTATCCTCTACATAGTTTGAATATACAGTGTGTATCAAAATGTTGGAAACGCAAAACTCAAACTTTATTTTTTCTACGTATATGGTTTATTTTCTATAAAATTTTATATCATGAGAAAGCTCTTTTTAAGATCTTTAAAAATGTCATAAATTTTTAATGGTCAATAAAATCAACTTTTAATGACTTTTTCCTCATTGTTTCAATGTGTCAAAGCTTTACAATTTGTCATGACTGTTTTGGGAAGAGCAGATTGATTGTAGTTTTTTTGATTACTCGTTTTGCGAAAGAATAAACTGACAGTAAAACTTTAAGAGAAATAATGATTTTTATTTGTTTTGCAAACTTTCTTCTTTTGTGCGTTGTCTTAATTGACCATTATAATTTTTAAGACAATTTTTGAGAATATTTTGCTTAGTAACTTTTCCAATTTTCATGAAAATTATATCATTTGAAAGATCTTTTTAAAAAGCTTTCCGCTGATATATAATTTTACAGAAAATAAGCAATATTCATTTAATAATTCAACTTTGCGTTTTTGATACACACTGTATTTTCAGCAATTGCTTGTATTGGCTTTTTATTACTGCTCGCTTTCACTATTTTGCTACATGCAAAATTGTCTGTTTTTCGGGTACACTTTCTCTTTTTAATAAGTGCTTAAACTACTCTAATGAAAACTCGATTGCTTTAATTTCTCTCCATGTAGAAATGTTATTACTTTCGTCCAGTGAGAAAGCCTGATCAATTGCCGCAAACAAACGCCTTGTTTTCAATTGTGTAATAGAACCCATTACAATCTTCATAGAGATAATTTTTCCGCACAGTTTTGAAATTTTTCTAGCAGTCGTGTATGGGAGAGTGTCTATCTTTCAAAGCCCGTACATTAAAGTTTTCCGTAGCCCGCACATTAAAGTTTTCCGTAGCAAAGTTTGTTAAATATGTTTGAAAGAACGAGGCATCTTAACATATTTCTCTCCATTGTTCAAAAAAATTATAGGTTTTTTGTTGAAATTATTGGCACTCTAGTCAGATTAAACTTAGAACATTCTAGAACACTGTATATATCATGAAATTGGACAGTGGATAACATTGGAACACTCTAGAACCTACCTTAGAACATTCTTTGCTTTTCTTTCTAAACTACCATCTTTGTTTCTAGAACATTCCTGAACTATATTTATAAACTAGTGTTTTCTAGCAAGTTACATGTAAATAGTATATAAAGAAGCACTGTAAACTCTGCTAGTTAAGTTTTGAAATATCTTCTGAAAGAGAAACAAGTTATATTCAACATTTTTCTATAGAAAACTTTAGTGTGCGGGAATTATAGACTATATGATGGTAAGTGCTGTATTATTTCAAAAATACAACTCTGGCCCCACCCTCGGAAACTTTTTTTAATAACTTTTCACAACTTTATGTTTTAGCTCTGAAATTTTGAGACTTTTTGGGAAATTTATTTACAAAAGTTTTGATGAAAAATTTATCGCGAAATATTATGTCAAAATGGCGGCATGATCAAAAGATTGGCAAGTTGTTTCCAAAATGTCAAACCCATGTTTAACTAGTCGATCGCACAACTGAAAGCTAATTGACTTGTGAATAATTTTCAACTTTCCACCCTTTTGAATATTTTTTCACGTGGTAAAAAAAACAAAAAAAAACTTTAAGGCCTGTTTACACTGAATAGAAATTTAAATTAAAGTAACCGTTAAGCATATTAGCTGCCTAGGCAACAGCAACAAGGTCAGCATCGCCTGATGAAAGTTGTTCTAAGTACAGAAAAGGAAAAAGAAGCAATCATGGGTAATCTACCAGCCCTTTAGGATTATGTAAAGTACAAAATAGTAAGTGTCATGGATGACTTCACCCCTGCAAAGAGGCAGCATATTAAAACCTGGAATCAAAAGGCGAGAAAACGAATGAAGCAGAACCTGATCATAGAAAACATAGTCTGGAAGGTCCGCGGTTCTCCAAAAAACACCATGTACTTAAAAAAGTTCTACAAGAAGACAACCTCGTTCCCAGGGCCTCTTGACTTCGCTTCTTTTTTATATCGCTCGCGCTGCTCGCTCGGACGGACTCTCGT
>JAUBWS010063999.1:1485-14945 GCA_032270445.1 Darlingtonia californica | reverse complement strand
AAGGATATGTTAGTTTTGGCATTTGCAACATTTCTGTGTAAAAATTTGTAAGATATTTCACTTTTTAAATTTTCCATGGCAACGGGTTAATTCGGAACTGACTATTAAGTAAAGATTCCTTTTTGGTGAGTCTTTAGAAGGCAGGACACTACCAGCTCTCATCTGATTGAATAATGCGATCTAAGTGGTTCAAAATGAGATTAAGTAGTTACAAGGGTCTATGTAGCCAACAAGACAAACGGACGATATACTTGACGATATCCTTTATTCGTACAAGGTTTTCGAGAGCCATGAAAATTCTTGGATAATCTTTCACTAGTAGATAAATCGAACACACTTCATGAGATAAACTTCTGCGAATCACCGCTTTCTTTAATTAATAAATTTTAGCAGATAAGGTTAATAATGCTAACGTTTTTACAACAAGTGAAGGATGGTGTTGGGTTCCTTCTATGTACTACTATTGAAAGTTATCCCTAAATAGTCTTGAAAAATCTGCCCTAAAGTGAGCTGTCGGTAGGCGATAAACCTAAAATTTTTATCCCTCTGTTTTAGAAATTCAAATTTGCATGCCGTGGTATGTTTAGCCAACAACACTTAGCAGTTCTGCAAAGTGTGTATAATCGTTTTTCATTAAGCTTTGTAATATTTACCTCGTATTATTTGCCAAACGCAAATATCGAAGATACAGTTTTTTGTTATCGAATTATGAAACTTCAAAAGACTATCAATTATATTCAAATTTTTAGTGACAACTAACGATTTAATGATCTAGGCATACCAAAACAATTTTGGGATTTCATTGCAAATTTGCAAACATAAGTTTTCCATTGCAATGTCCCCCGATTAATAAATATGAATTATAATATCACAACGAGAAGAAAAAAGATAAAATATTTAAACACGTAACATAACATATATTTTCCAGGACCGCTGTTGAATAGATAAACAAACAAACAAATTTTTACAATACAATGTGCAAATAAACATTCACCACCACGATCACAGCGTTTGAAACTAACTAGCTCTGTCTCAAACAAAATTTCGCTGGTGAAATAAAAGTGTAACACTCTTGAGATGGGTATAGCGGACAGTATTAGATCGTTTGTGCCAATTCATATCTCATATCATTAAATCTGGTACAATCCTAAATTTCAGGATTGAAGCCTAATACATACAGGATACCACCCAACTCTTGTTAAAGTTCGAGGTCATAGTTTTTAAATCTACTTGTTGATGTTCATCCATTAAAATGGATTTTAAAACAAATAAAGTTAAATTGCTGGTGTCAACTCAGCATCAAATGATGGAAATTTTGAAAATCATCAATTCTTCGATCAAAAAATAGTTTGATTCTTTCGAAAACTGACTGTATTCAGTTGATCTCGCGCTGGTTTCGGGTCATTAAATTGATTTCAAGTCGGTCCGACGTTGAGTAAATGCTCTCGTTTAAAATCGCTCGCAAATCATTCATTCATTTTTGCCAGTTTAGTGTTAAGTAACAGTCTTCATTACCTCTTTAACTGCCAGATCATGCCCATATATCAATGACAAGGGTTCATATAGTTGAACTTATAACTCACGTTTTGTAGAGACTGGTAACAGCTTTTTTGTATTAGGGGCAAGGCTTGTACGTGAAACTCACGAACAACTTTTTTTCAAAAAAACACGAAATTCTGGCCCTTAAAATGCTAAAGTGGCAAGATTTTTGTTCTCACAAAGAACGATTATTATGTGTTCTCGATAACGGAACCTGAGTAGGACATCATAAAAATCACAATATTAACATTCGTTGGAGGTTTTAACTAATTATTTATTGCGTATTTTACTCAGTCTCTCCAGTGTCCTACTTATCGAGAACATACTGTATATATATAAAAGTTACACAATAAACATTTGTCTTCTATTAAATACAACCATATAGTGAACCTCTCATATCAGCAAAAACTGACATAATTCGCCCAGAAGTGAAGTGACTTTGAACAAATAATTTATTATCCACCTGGTCGACAAAATGGTGAAAAATTTGTCCGTAGCAGAGTTTATGCGTGTAGCTTTAACAGAAATACACTGCTCCACAGGTGTTTCTTGGTATTTTTGCCGACTGAAGAAAGCTTGTATTTAACTTTACAGATCAGGATTCTTTTGTTCATTTTCATTTAGCGTATGATTTCTTCTCTATCGTTCTATTATTCACTAAAGCATTTCCACTTCCTCATCGAAATCAACATCGTTAACTTCTTCCATAGGTGGCGCAATTTCTTGTTTTACCACTGTGGCTTGTTGAACATTTTCTTCTTTAACGTAACTAAATAATTAAACATTGGTTAATAAAATTGTTCAAGCTTGTTACGGGATATTCAATATTTAAATTTCCTAAATGGTGCACTCTTACCTGACTGGTTTTTCACCAGACATTACTTTTCTACTTTCATCAAAGTACTGATTTGGATGGTTTATACTGACCTGACCATTCGGTAACTAAAAAATAAGCAAACGAAAAAAAGTTATTTTTGATGGATCACTAACAATTTCAACTTCTATTCTTTGCAACCGACAACACGAATTAAGATAGCAATTGGGCTATTAAGTTGAAAGTACTTTTTTCCTTACCCTACTTTAAAAGCGTATTTTAGACAAACGGTGGTTTTGAAACAATTTAGCACTTTTAGCACCAACGTTTTGAGTGAACCTTACAGAATTCGTTAACTTTTTGTCTACCTGAAAATTTCAATCAAAACCCGCTTTGGAATTTCTCACCCATAAACTCCGGGGTCGAACAGCACGATAAAACATGTTACCTTATGAGTCACTTCGAAATATCGAGAACAAGCTACCCCGTAGTGTTGTTGTTTAACCAAATCCAATATCTAAAATAAATTACAAATATTTAAATTACCGTTTTGGCCCCTTTTACAACGGCTGAAAGTATAAACCGGGCTTTTTTGGCGGCGGCCTTTATTCCGTCTGTCCCAAAGTTGGTATGACGCCATATAGGGCCATGTTTTACACCATTTGCAGGAAAATAGTCAATTTTTCATCACTTCTTATAAAAAACGGCTTAACAACGGTGTTTTTCATGATTTTGAGAGGCAAACAAGTGAATTATGGATAGCTTTATGCCCCCTTTTCCCGTAGACCGTCACCGTGTTTTGCATGAAAAATTGAAAGTAACTAAAATCTACTTTAAAAAATTTTAATTTAAAAAAAATATATTGATACCTCAGTGATACTTCCACTTGGCAATTTATAATTTTGTAATTTTTTCTTCAGCATGTCAATATCACTGTGCTTGAAAGGACAACCATGGCAATCTCCCGGTCCCGGTTGATTCGTCGTGATGATTTTGATACAACTGTATGGCGTATAGTTGGCCCGTTTACCTTCTTTACCGTAATTATGTCGGATGTTATATGCGTATTGCTTTTCAAATTTGTCCAAATCCATTTTCTTGGTGAACTCACCCCTCCAAAACAACAATGCTTCATCCAAGGTCAATCCAGCAGCCTATAGAAATAACCATGGCAAATTGCAATGCAGTGTCGCAAGAAAGTGCGGTGTGAAAAAATTAAGGAAGAAACGTAGCCACCTCCCCCCCCCCCCCCAAAAAAAAAACAACTTAAAATCTTTGCAAATGTCTGTAGCATATGAAAATTTAAAATCCAAATCCAAATAAGATTATTGTTTGTCGTTACATACTTACTTTAATAAACAAACCATATTGCAGACGACCAAAATGTTTCAAATGGTGATCTCGTTTCAAACCTTCATGAAGATTTCTCATACAAATTGGATAAGATATATTCACGGCCTAAAATTAAAAAAAAAGTTAACCGATTTAGCTCAAATGCTCGTAAAAGTACGAAATGTTTTTATGAACTAATTACAATCAATTGGAATTAATTCATCATTCCTTCACTAGAACAAAGAACTCATTTTGACTTCGTACTACCTTAAGGAAAGAAATTGTGACTGGAAGAAAATTTTGCGGATTTGACAAAACAGCCAAATTAAATTTCCCCCCATCTTCGTGAACCGCTGAATTAACCATTAGAACGCCCTCAACTTTTTGGAAATGGTCAAAACATTTCAGACACTTTTTTACATTTCTCAAAATTTGAATCTAAATTTCTGGTCACTGGAAAGCGAGAAAATAGTTAAGTTTGGTACGAGAAGAAATCTCATTTTATGGTCTTTCAGAAAATGTATAAGTTGAACGACAATTTTCAAGCATTCAGGAGTTATAGGTCTTCAAAAGTATAGCGGTACTTTGGTTAAATCTAAACGTATATTTACGTATTCCGAGCACTAAGGGTTAAACTCCCGTCAAATTAAAAAAAAATTGTGGATTCAGTGAAAAATGTTGTCTTATCATTAAAACTTAAACAAAATTTACCAACCGCCACATTTGATTCCCACCAAATTGTATGGAAAACGGACGGTCAATTTTGTCAAACCGCCGCCAAATTAAATGCCGGCCACAATTTCTCCCTTTAAGGTGTATCTTTCCTCAGCTACATGCATGTAAAGCATATAAAACAAGATGGCAAATAGGTATACCTGCTCCATATCTTTTAAACTTAATTTGTTTGCATCTTTCTTTTCATTTTGAGATGTGTAACTGTCACCAATATAGGCTGAGCTGGAAATAATGACAAACACATATGTCATCCTCATTCTTTACCCTTACCCATTCCCGGACCAGGAATACTCCGGGATACGAATATTCTGACTTTTATTGGACCAGGACCCCTAGGTAGGGATCTAGAAGCTCCGCGAACCATGCACCAGGAAGCGGCTAGTTATGGTCAGATAAACCAGTCGAGAAAAGTGAAAATGGCTGGTGCCTTGAGGGCATCATTAGATGTGCTAGAAATTAAAATAGGCTAGAGAAGAAGAAACTTTTATCTCCAGAACATCTTTTGGAAAAAAGGCCTTTTTCACCAAAGAAACATTTACTTTTTTCACTTTTTTTAACAAGCTGATAGTAATTTTGACATCGTTATGTCATTTGAACTATATTTTCCGAAAATAGGAATTTTCAACAATTTGGCCTTCTTTTCTTTTCGCGAAATAGTGAGCTGTCGAAATTTTTCTTGAGCATCAATTTTCGCGAATCGGACTAAAATTCCCAAATTCGCGAATTCGAGTCTTTACTGATAGGAGACTAACAAAAAGATTTACCTTAGATTTTTGAGAAGAGGGATAAGCCTGTTGTCTTCTTCCAGATATGGTAGTTTCTTTGCTGTGAGCTGTAATTAAAGAATAATTTGATTATTTTTTAAAGAATTCAACGAAGATGTACACCCATGCAAGATTTGCCATATGAAACTTGCAGGCGTGTGGTAATCGCAAGCCTCGAAGTCTATAGATGTTGATGGATTAGTCACCACTTTTTATCAACACGTTCAGTACCAATGACGAGTTTAGAGTCAATATATCAAACCAACTTCAAACAACAATAACTTTCAATATCTTTATGACATTATCGGCATTTACCCAGAATTTTTTATTTGAGGCATAAGGTCCCTATTTTTCAATAATCAATCATAGACTTTAAGTGTGCGCAGAAGCCTGTGTCTACTGTTGCACGCATTATTACATAATAAGTCTATTCGTGCCATTGCTAATGAATGGTCTTTTTACTTACAGCAAGAGATTGAGAAAGATGACTTCTATATATTCCAATAATGATGGACACCAATTCTTTGCTTGGAACGTAAGCGTAACCCTATAATATATGCATTGACGCTTTAAAAGCGATTTATATATATACCAATTCTTTGCTTGGAACGTAAGCGTAACCCTATAATATATGCATTGACGCTTCAGAAGCGATTTATATATATCCCCATATTCGCATGCTCACATCCATATAACTGGCAGACTGATTCACTCCTGTGAAATGGGCTTCATAATGATTAGTCAGTAATAATCAAATCAATCAATTATTACTGATTAACGGTTTCCTCATGCAGCATCAATCTATACAGAATTCAACTCTCCCAAGTAAATACAAAATGTCTTGATTTCTTAGTAGTATATATAAAAAAAACTTAAAAACTTAAAAACTAAATCTTAAAAGACAAAGGTTTTTCAATCCAAAATCTTGTTGAAATTCAAGCTAAATGAAATAATTTGGAAAATATCCACTATATAAATATTTATAACTAACCTTGGACAGAAAAACTCTCCTTGATTTAACCAAATCCAAAACGTTTGTGAATGGCACCTAGTAAAAATTAATTAGTACTCTATTTATTCATCAAGTTCAGAGTACGATTCAAATATAATTAGACCTTTGGTACCTTGCTATCCTGGTCATATAGCCTGGCGGTCGAGTCACAAGCAAATTATCCATCTTAATGACTTTTTTTAGAAGCTGCCCCTATAAACAACCTTCAACCAGGAGGGCCAGGATTTTTATATGATTTACCGAAGATGCCCAATAGTAGTATCGAAGGGTGGAATAACCGGCATTGGTGGTGAGTATAAACTAGGTAAAACACTAGATCTTACCCGCTCACCTTAATCTCTTCTTTTGTTAGGGGATTATTTTAAGACACAAGCTAAAATCGTAACGTGAATCGCCGCACCAACCGCGCCATCCGACACAACGGTATCTTTCCTTGTGATATCGACACTAGGGTATCTTTCCTGGCGATATCGACACCACGGTATCTTTTCTTGTGATTTCGACACCACGGTATCTTTCCTTGTATTATCGACACCGCAGTATCCTTCCTTGTGATATCGATTCCGCAGTATCCTTCCTTGTGATATCAACACCGCGGTATCTTTCCTTGTGATATCGACACCACGGTATCCTTCCTTGCGATATCGACACCGATTTGGATTTTAAACTTAGTATGTGAAGGTTGTTTAAGGGTTAAAAAAATGACCTGCCCTAGATTGTTTAAAACACATTCACCTAGGATACATACGTCTAACTATGTTTAAAAACAAAGTATTAAAAAAAAGTTGGAGGGCTATCAAGAAACTACATATTTCGTTCAGATCGGAAAAAATCAGCGAAACTTAAACTGGATCAACAATTGCGATTATTGAGCAGGTGTAAGCTTTACAAGAGCTCGTGAAATTAATCAATCATTGGTTCAACCGGGAGAGAAATCAACGTAAGTTGGGTGTGCTACGCTATTTTTTTATGTTGCTACACCATCTTCTTGATTCGGAAATGTATTTTCTTTCCCCATTGAAAATACTTAATATTTTTAACTTAGTGGTCACAGAGTCTTCTGTCTTACCTTGTAGAAGTTCGTTGCTCGGAAATTTTCCTCTTTGACATTAAACATTGCATCTTGAAGTTGTTCAGTTAAAGTCTCTTTTTCCTCTTGACTAATCTAAAACAAACGAAAATCACTTCTACATTAGACCAAGCAATTTCTCAAAAAGTACCATAACCGATTAAACGTTTTCATTGTGGTGACACTAATGGGGTTGGGTTACTATGTTGATGAGAAGATAACCGAAAGCAACATTATAACAACAAGAGTTTGGGGGTGAATTAGGCAATTTCTTTTAATCAGATTGCAGTCAGAAACTACAAGAACAACTTGACAGATTTGTTTTTTGAGGCCATATTTACAACAGCAGCGTTGTTCTTTATAACCAAAACAAATTAAAATACGAGTGAAGTTCTTCCCGGGAAAAACATTAGAAAGACTTTCGAAAGACATTTACATGAAAGTGTGATAAAAAAAATTTATATGAAAGTGTGATAAAAAAAAAAGATTCTGAAGAGATTTTGATATATTTTGATAGTTCTTTATTTGAAAACTGGTTTTCACCAATGCTCTTTCTCATTGAGTAGAATTCTTTATAAAATCATTAGACAAATAAAATCAACTAAGTGGACTTAAACTCAACTTTAAATAAAGTGCGAGCTAATTAATAATTGAAATAATTGTTTGCTTACTGGAGTATATTGGAGATCATTGGCCTCTAAGAACGATTCAATACTTTTCTCTTCACCAAATCGATACCTAAAAAGCAAATGATGATTGCATATATATTTTTAAAAATTCTATTCCGCCCGTCAGAGACGTTATCATACATAAAAACAAACAAAGGCGCGAAAACCAAAAGCTGCACGCGATGCAGAAACTGTAGAATTCTCCCATAATAAAAAAGTAAGTTTAGAAGTTAGTAGGGTCTTTTTCCATTCCACAGTGGAATTCTTTTTCACCTTGACGATATTGGTGCCCCTAAGAAAAAGAAGCACTTAAAAGGCTAGTAGGTTTTCTTCAGCTGATGAGTAAAGTTATTTTATGTTTGGCCGATCCAAACCAAGGCATTTTCCAGCAATTTAGGAGCTTCAAAATTCAAAATTTCCTTGCTCATCAAGGCCAACCATGGTGGCCCTTTGGGTAACTTGATCAAAATCCCTAAGTGACAGTTACGACGATGTGCAATTTACTTTTTGCTTATCTACAAGCCCTAAAATCAAAATTTTTAATCGGAAGAAATTGCACTGTCAGTGCCAACAAGAAATGTTAGCATTATGTGAAGGCTTGGGAATTCATTTTCACACAGCCATATTAATTGGTTGTTTAGTTCCAAATAAATGGGTGGAAAAACAGAGGGGCCCTAATTTTAATTCCAATTTTTGCCCCAGCAGAAGAAATATGCCAGGCCTCCACTGCTTGAAATACCTGAACAATTCCACTTCTTGAGATATGAACCATCTTCTAAGGTCATCACTGAAAAAAATTCATTTGAGTAATGCTGATTCTGTTTGGTAGGAAACTATAATAGGGGTTTTGTTACAAATGTGGGCCATTTCACAGGGCAGATTTCTCTTACATAACACTTTTTAAGGACTGGTTATCCTAGGCACACACCTAGAAGTGCCACAAAACATGCAGCATTTATGAAAGATTTTCAAGAGGGAAATTATTTCGAATTATTTTTTATTTTAATTTGAAAAAAGATGAATGAACATCAACGAAACTGAAGAAAAAACTGAATATTTTATTGAATGAGCTAGATTAGGAAAAAAAATTGAAATTTTGTTCAAACAGTGGGTTATTGAGAAGACATATAAAAACTTCATATTTGAAATTGCAAAAGGATCAGGTTTGTGTCATTTTTGAGGCACTGTCTCCTTTATGGAATAATTAACTTGTGCGAGTTTAAAGAGATAAGACTTTCTGCAAGGTATTTTTTCAATGATAACTGAAATACAAATTATGTGACTTGCAAATTACGTGATTTTTGATAAAGCATACCAAAATATACATAGAGAAGGAAATAAGAGACACTAAGATACTATAAACGAGAATTTTGTGAATTATAATTGCAAAGGTTACTTTACCCACCTTCTAGCAAAAGCAAGTCGTAAAATGAAATGGGATAAATGATCTTTTCTGCGTTCTCCACCATGGAGTGTTTCCTGTTCAATAGCTTTAATTTTCTCATCTGACCGAACATGGAAATCTGTTACTTTTTCTGGATAACCAAGTTCCTGAAATGAAGAAAAAGTACTTTTGCAAAAATAAATTCAAATGAATTTCAAGGCACTAAATTGCCTAAAGTTAAGTATCTTCAAATAATAAGGTGGCTGTGGATATGTAAAGGCTCTTCAAAATAATTTAGGGTAATAAATTCAAAGTAACAATCCTTCAAAAATTCTCAAAATGCGGTAAAGATGTAAAAACCAGTTTTTCATAGTTTTGACTCTGCATTTTTTTTCCTTTCAAGCAAATGTCAAAGCTTTGGGGAAGGAGATTATGAAACTTTAGAGCCATACCAGTAAATTCCCCATGCAAATGTAGTGATTTCACTGTTTCAAGTCCTACTAAACTTTGAAAGGTATGGCCGGGGCTGGAATAATCAGGAAGGAAAAATGCAAAAATTACCTGAAAATAATTTGGACTAAATTCTACTATTGCATCTCTTATACTTTTTGCATATTTTTCATCATTCTTCTTAAAGCGTATGTTGATATTTTCGACATCTCTGAGCACTAAAGATTAAAATAAGGGTTCTTACATTTTAAGAAAAAAATTTGCTAGACACTATGAAAAGTTTTTCTTTAGCGCATTTTCTGCCAAAGCATTACCCCACAGAGTTTTCAATGAAACTTTATTTTGTTTTTAAAAACTAGACCTAAAAAAGGAGCATTTCACAATATAAAGAGTGTGAAAGGTGAATATGAGTTGAAAGATGAATACCCAAAAACACAACATTTCCAAGAACTGCAATATATATACTACAATTTTATTTCATACTGCAATGTTTTTTTTACACAAAAACTGACAATAAATCCATAGGCATTGTTTTTGCTTCATTAAACCTGATTAAATATATAATTCAAGATTTTAGAAAATAAACAATTGATTTTTGACATAAGCAATAATAAAAAAAGTTTAGTTTAATGAACAACTGGTGTTGTGTTGAAGTGTACAAATCACAAGCCCAAAAAACAAGTTTTTTTTTGCATTCACCTTTGGACTCATATTCACCATTAGTTGGTCTAAGTCAGCCTCTGAAATTTAACTTATTCAAATTGGTAAAAAATACAGATGCAAACAACGCAAAATCAAATTAATGTTTAATAAAAGTAGAATTCATGCTTGCTAAGTTGAATTAGTTTTTACAACAGTAAAAATACACTGGTGTACTTTTAGATAATAATGACTGGAATAGTATGGCATTAAAAAGATACAAAATCTTTTGAAAGTGAAGAAGAAAAACTAAGGAGGTAAATTTATCAAAAGTTATATATAAAGTTATAGGAAATAGTAAACCGTTTTAGATAAAGAGGTAAGTAAGAGTAAAACCTAAAAGCTAAACAATATTAACTTTTAAGCATAACTGGAAAAACAGAAAATGTAACTGACTTTTCTTCAAAAATATGGTATTTCATACACATGTGGACAGTGTAGTCAAAACATCCACACGTACAGAGAATACAACAATAGAAGCGCGTGGGGCGCTTATTTAATTTTTGGAATTTAAAGTGGCGCATAATCAAGAGGCGCGCTAATTTGAGAGGGGTGCTTATCAAAAAAGGTTTTGTTCTTCAAGTGATTTTTTTCTTTTAGGAACAAAGTAACACAAACAGAAGATGTATGTATGTATTTTATTTATTTTGTCATCAAGAAATATATATAAAGAATGATATGTTTTTAGTACTATTTACAGAAAAAGAGAAAATATATAGACAGGAGCTGTAGAAGACTAAAAAGTCTTATCACCAGCCCCATTTAAGTTAAGCTTGATGTTAATAATGATAAGAATATATGCTAATGAAAATTGTAACTTTCTTATAAGATATAACTATATATTTACATGGTGAATATCACTTGGATATAAGGATTTAAAAAAAGTCTTTTTCGTTTGTTGAATTTAAAAGCAGAAGTTTGATGTTGGACTTGTAGTTGTTTATGGCAGTTATAAGCTTTAAGTTTGGAGATAATATCGAATTCCACAGTTGTGGTCCTCGACAAGTGATTGTAAAGTCAGTTTTCCGTAGTGTTGTTTTTGGTGTTTTTAATAGGTAATTCAGGGAGTTTCAGAGGTTAGTCATCTACTTTAGTTGGTTTAGTAAAAAGAGTATATTAACATTTACTGTGGTTTTGATTACAATTAGGGATAATTTATTTGCTTTAAACCATTGATTTATATGCGTTAGCTCATTATTTACCGTGGTAAAATTTTTTTTCAGGTTCTTGTGTGTGAATAAAAGATTAGTGTCATCTGCAAAAAGAATAAAAGAACTCTCGATGACACATACAGGTCGTTAATATACAATAGGAAAAGCAATGGTCCTAATATTGATCCTTGCGGGACACCACATACTATCTTTCTAAGCATTGAACAGGATGTTTCGTAAGAGACACCCTGCTTTCTTCCAGCTGTGTTAAAGATACAATACTGTATAAGCCTAATATTATATACTAGTTCACATGAAATTTCAATTAGTTCACACTAAATTTCAATTAATTCATCTTCAATCGAAATTGGCCTGATCATCCCTGCAAAGTATACAGTGTAAACAACGAAAAAGAGATTATGAAGGTGTTGAATGATGAACTGGAGAATAAACAGGAGAAACATAAACATTTTGATGGGGAATTTAGTTCTGCAACTGAATTTAAAAAGAAAGCTGTTTCCTGTTAAAATCTTTGTCTTCTTTATTTTGTATTTGAATAATTTGAGGACCCTGCATAACGACAGGAAATGCCTGCACTACGCACAGACGTAACTTCGGTTGTACGCTTTCAAAAAATCTCCTGTCCACGTCGAAATTTTGTGGGATGAAATGGAACTGGCCTAACATAATAACAATAATAATAATAATTCTTATTGTCAACTCAAAAAATATGAGCAATCTGATTGGTCGAGAGGAAGCTATCATATTGCATATCTCATACTCCACATGTAAAATATGAGACGAAGCTAATGCAGTGCTAATCCTGTAAATCCTGTTATTTAGGGTCCTCTTATTCGAGAGAAGTAATGGTGAAGTTTTCTCAAAAACATGAGCTGACTGGCTTATTTTAATGACTATTTTATTACTGTTATTTAGAAGGTTCTGTAATTTTATTGTCTTTTATTAAATCTAATCACATGAAAGCCTTTAAAGTTTAAGACTTAAATGATTTTCCAACATAAGTCAAGTTTTGTATAAATTTAGTATAACTAAACTGACAGGATAAAACAGTCAAACTTAATTTTGCTAGCTAGCAGAATTTAAATACTTACACTTCAATCGGTCTACTGCAAATCTTTCAAATTCTTCAAGTGATATCTCCTCTTTTGGAGCATGTTTGTACATCATAAGGCGAGTAGGGTGCATCTTCAAATACTGGTTTGAATCAATAGCAATATGAGATTTTCGATGTCCTCTCTTTGAACCCTCATTCTTGAAATTCATTATTCTGTTCTTGAAGAAATTACAAGCACTTTCCACTTTTCGTAGGTCTGCCTGTTTCCCAAAGTTTGTTTACATCAACTTTTCCCGCTCATAAACTATGGACATTACATAGTTACCCGTTGGATCGATTCGGACTAACGGGTAACTCTTTATCTGCTAATTTCGGGCTTTTCGCCCACAAGTATGAGAAAATCGGGAAATTTAGCCTGTGTTTTTACGCTACAGCAAACAGTAAACACAGCATTAAAAGAACGAGAAGTCACAGGCTGTTTGACTATCTCAAACACGTCTATTTTTGATATTATGAGCTATTATTTTGAGCAATATATTCATTTATTTATTAATTTATTTGATTAATTTATGACATAGGGAGAAGAACCTTTGTAATATTATAAGGAACCCAATGAATGTTAATATTAATAATGAAAATAAAGATAATAAAACGGCCCTGGAATCGAGGGTGCAAATCCAAAACAATAAATCAACGCAACGCAACGCAACGCAACGCAACGCAACGCAACGCAACGCAACGCAACGCAACGCAACGCAACGCAACGCA
>JAUBWS010063988.1:0-14946 GCA_032270445.1 Darlingtonia californica | reverse complement strand
TGGTACTGGGTGTGTCCCCCCCCCCCCCCCCCCCCCCCCGCGCTCTGTCATAGCGCGCGATTCGTTTCGCTTTGGGCCATCGAGACATCTTGAAGCTGAATCCTTGGCAACTCATCGAGCCGTTTATAAACACAAAGCTCGCGAGTCAGCGAGCACTGATTGCTCAGTTAGCTGTTGGCAGCTGAAATCTACAATATCTTGTTGGAAAATATTTTATTTATATACGTAATACATCTCTAGCTGTCATATGAAATTTCTAGTATTTCAATGTGCCCCCACTTTTTTCTGTTTCACTGGCTATTCTTTAGAATTTCAACCTTATTTTAACCTTTTAATCTTCATTATAATAATAATAGTAGGTGTGTGTTTTGGAAAGGAAAAGACACATTATTATATATAGACCATTTTCATGTGAAGCATTTATTTTACAATAGCCTGTATTGGCCAGTGTTTTTTGAGACCAAAAGTACCAGGGTTTTAGTTGGAAGCTTGACATTTTTGCAAAAGTTATAGCTATTATATGAAAAACGCGAAAAAAATAGCCAAAAAACTAAACTGAAAGGAGAGGAAGGAAATTTTGATTGTGATTACATGCTAATTCTGTTTGAGCATGATCAGCAACAGTTTGTAGAAGGCTTAAATTTGAATAAGATACCTAAACTTAATCAACGCAGAGGAGGAAGTGGCTGCACACTGAACATATGCCCAGTTGTTACAGTGTGTTATCTTGCATTCAAAATCCTTGAATTGTGCATCATAAAGTATTGCAACCTACTCTATAGTATGCAAAGATGTGTTGATTTTTCTTCAATAAGCGCTATCATTATATTGCTTGGATGATGCGCCATATAAAAAACAGTATATATATATTGCCAAAATGAGCTTTGTTAGCCCAAATCATTTAGCTGATCACAGGCTGCAGGGCTTGAAAAGAATTGAAAATTTGCACGCACTATTTTCGTACGTGAGGTGCCACTGTCTTTGTGCTGGTTTATTTTTTCTTTGTAAAGTCCATGACGTCCACGTACGCAGTACGCAGTTGATCTCAAAATGCTTGCACATGTGCACATGCAAATAGAATAGCTTTGCACACAGTACGTACGTACCTGGACACGAGTGTGCTTGCAATTCCTTAAAAGCCCTGGATCAGTTATTTCCTACTTTGGCCAAGTGAAAATTGCATAATGCATAATACATATATATATATAATGCAGAAAAATTAAAATATCTCAGCAATAATTTTTTTGCAAATTTTCAATGTCCACAATGGTGTCTCATTTTTCCATGTCCGTATGTTATGGACTTCAAATTTTTTCCAGCACTCTGTTGTTATATACCATGTTAAAGTCCATTCTGAAAATTTCAGTTCTGCCACCTGTTTCGTTGGTTTTTTATGGAACAAAGCCTGCTTTAAACTTTAAATTTTGGTGATAGATAGATATTACTTAGAGTAGCTCAACAAAATAATGTTATGCCACCAATGTGTATTTTGCAGAATAGAAGTATAAAAACACTGTTTCTGGTCTGTAGAATACATATTGGTCACGTGATATTTTTACATTTTGTTTGTCAAAAAGACGTGAAGTTATCACAAATTTCAGGTTTTGTTCTGTAAAATGAGCAGCTGCTCTTTATTGTATATTATTGTAATCACACCAGCGGAGAAGAACATCATTCTGTGAAACATATTCAATCATTAGGCGTTTTGTACTCACCGTTTATGAATCTATATGCCTTTTGAATTATTTCTTATAAAATGTGTTGTTCACCAGTGATGTCAAATAGCTATCGCATGCCATGTTTTGTTTTGGGCGTGGGATAGTCACATTTCATATTCAAAAACATATTTTATGGCGTGGGGTTGTTGCATGCAAGGCATTTTACTTACAACCAGTCATGTCAAAGATATTTAATATAAAAAAGCATGCAACTTTGACGCAAATATCAACTGGTTATTAAGCCCACACTTAACAGTTATATACTCTTTGTATTTATGACCAGTTTCGGGTTACAAAGCATAATATACTTTGTGTAATTTTTTATTTCATCCTTTAAAGCTCATAATTTTTAATAACAGATTTTAAAGGTTTTCCGATGAAAAATCATTTTTTTTGCTATGACAGCTCAAAGTTGTTTCATTAGTGTTTTTATATACAGAATTGAAAAATCCATATACAGAAGACCAATTAAGACTTATATTTTGAGAACTTAATTTTTTTTGTTTTATGAAACAAAATATCTTGTAAACAAGAGATAATATTCAGAAAGGGTAAAAACTGCTATGAACAAAATTTCAAGCTGTAAGACATCAAAAAATTGTTTTTCATCACAGTATGATGCACATCTGCATAACATAATCAAAAAATTATTTTTCATCACATTCATTTCATGGGAATCAGACCTGACTGTATAAAAAACAAATAGTTAGCCTTTATGCCTGAACATGTATGAAAGACTCTTTATTACAGTAAGTAATTTTCATGTTAGTTAAAATATTTTCCATTTTTTCATTCTTTTGGTAGAGATTTTTAATTAAATTTAGTAAGTATCTAAGGAAAACCTATTTCAAATGTATTTTCATGAATAGATCTTTACATTTTATATACAGCTATCTGATGGTTCTTGAAAAATCATATCATTTATATATATATTAATTTTCCACTCTACTATTTCGACTAAAGCGAGTTTTCAAAATATAACCCGGTATATACAGTATAATAATAGTTTTAGTATTTTTGGATAATGTAGCAGAATTTTTGATAGATTATTTTAAATTTTAACTTTTTCAAATTTCAATTATAATCTTAGATTATCAAAAAATGTCTTGAAAACCTTTAAAGAATCATGAAATCACGTAGCAGAGAATGGTAAGTAATGCCTAATAGTTCTTTTCATTTTTTTTCTCGATAAAATCTTCTGCCAGGACTCTTTAAATCATTTAATTGTATATTTCCCTGTATATGTATGTTCAAACGGGTTTTCATCATAATCTTCTTCCCCAGTTTTATAGCCGGGTTCCGCATGTGAAAGTACCGTGTGTTTGTGAACAATGCAGGCTAGGTTTTTTTTCTTCAATATAATTGCTTTTTTTCTCAAAATGTTTTAATGTTAGCAGGATGGGGGGAGGGGGGGGGGGAAACTTACTAATATGCTATTATGTTTTTGTGTTATTTTTCATACGCTTCACGGAGTTAAAGGTTTTCATCAGCTAATTCGCTCAAAAAATTATTGAAAATTAAAGAAAAACTTTCGCCAAAGCAAATTTGAAAATTTAGCACGAGAGAACTTTCGTGTTTTGCTTATCTGAAATTTCCGAAGGCATAAACTTTCGCGAAAAACGTGAGAAAAGTGAACATTTCTGCTCGCAAAAATATTTAAAATGTGATGAAGCTATTGAGAATAACAGGGTAATATATAATCGCCTTGTATTTTATACGAATTCCTATCGCTGCTTTAGGTCTCCTCCAAAAAAGGCCAAAGCTGGTGATTCTTCAACTCGTTTTCTACCAAGTCTTCCAGAGGTAAAAATCTTCTTATGTTTTGATTTACAAGACACTGAAACTCAAATAACAAGAACATGATAAAAGAAATAAAACTTATTATCATTTTAGTTTGTTTCTATATCACAATCCGATGTCGGTTTGAGATGTCTGAAGATCGTTTTGATTTTCAATGATATTTTTTGAAAGTTCGAATAAAATAGAAGACCACATTTGATATTTTTGTGGTTTTTGAATTATTTATATCCTCATATTTTTGTCGTGAGAACCCTCTGTGGTTTGTTTTGCAGAGATAATAAAATAAGCAATATATTTTAAAATCGAAACAATGCTTTCTCATTATGTATGAAAAAGAGCAATTGTTCCTTTAGTAGAAACACTGTTTTTTTATGATTTAGACTCGTCGAAAGCCAGAATGGCAACAAATCAATTTCAAGGGTAGAAAGAGCCTTAATGAAGAATGTATTGAGTTGTCAAGTAAAAAGTCTTTTTTTATTTTTTCCCAGAACACCAAAAAAGCTATAACTTCAGCTGAGATTTCTTAAGGGTTTTATTAATCCTAGCTGAGTAATAATAATGAATAAATATAATTAATTAACTAAATGAATATATAGAAAATGAATTTTGTTCTTGGAAATAATCTTCACAAGAGTAAACACAACATCCATTCAAATATCCAAAAAATACCTCCAGATTCGAGATTTTATTCAGTATTTTTTTTAAAAATCGTTGCAAAAAATTCATAACAACTTTTACTATCGACAGTTTTGTGAAGACACGTACGCAACAATGTAGATAGAATGAGTTTCAACTTTTGATACTGCGAAAACATTCGACATAATTTAAGCTAATAGAATTCAATTATAGAAACATAAACAGAATCGATAAATTGCGCGAAAGTAAAGACTCCAAAACTTTAAACTTTACATTACAATTATTTATCCAGACTAAATATACCATAATACATATACATATAATATGTATCAACTGTCAACGGCAAATTTCAGGACCGAAGGCCTCACCAGAGGCTTCAAACACCGACACTTGAGCTCAGTATTTTTATACTAAATTTCAATATTTTCCTTTCTTAACTTTTTCGCCTTTATATTATATTATGAGGTGATATTGAGCAAGTTTTCTTTGAATCCTGAGAAGTGATACAAAATACAACGCGGCCATGGTTCTAGAGGGTATTCTTGAAGAAAAGAAATAAAACTGTCAGTTCTTGTAAGATCCTTCGAGAAAAACACTCCTCCACATAGGGTTTTCACTAATTCTGCCCACTGGAATATAGGAATGAAACTCTCTGTTCTTGTAGGATCCATTGAGGGACACAATAATACGTTACTTCAACAGACTACACGACCAACCAAACAACAAAAGAGGCTCAGTGTTGCAAGTAACAATGGCAAGGGCAGTTTGTCTTATCCTAAGAAAGATCGAGAGGCTTTCAGACAAGCCCTTGTTAATATTATCATGTGAGTATAGTATTTGTGACGGTCTATGGGAAAAGGGGACATAAAGCCAACCATAATTTACTTGTTTATCTCCCAAAATCATGGAAAAACGTCTGCGGAGGAGGTCATTTCTATTTAAGCGACACGCAAATTGACCCAAAGGAGAATTTTCAATTATTGACAGATTCAACATGCACCTAGTTTCTAAAAAGAGTTTTCCGTTTCAAACATGAAAAGACCTTTAGACATCAAAGCCAAATTTCAAGAAAAGAAAATCAACATTTCATTCTATCAGCATCGTATGCTTTAGAAATAAAGCAACAAATCCACGTTTCAAGGATTGCATTGATAATTCCTGTAGTTAGTGAAATTATGAGTATAAACCATTTACTTTTCAATTTTTACGTTGTCTCAAAAGAACGCCTCCCTTGTTTATCATTGTTTCAAATAAACGCCCCCTTTAGAAGAGGCGTTAATTCGAGGGGTAGGGCGTTTAACAAAAGGGGCGTTTATAAAATAATTTCAGCGTTTAAAAGAAGGGGGACGCTAATTCGATGCATTACGGTAATATATTTTCCCTTTTCCATAGGCAAAATGAAGATGCTAAAGGACCTCCCAAAATTCCATCAGTAACAGATAAAGACTACGTACCTGGGAGAACTGCATCACCAACTGTTGCTGAAAAAGATGTGCTGGTATGTGAGCCTCTTCAGAATCACAGCGTGAAGTTCTACCGAATACGGTCCCGTATATTACCGTATATGTACTAATTTCTTCCATATATGGGACCCGTATTCGGACGTTTTGCACGCTGTGAATAATGTGCAAGAATTAATGGAAAGCTAGAATCTTAAGCCCGCCCTGTAAGGTTATATGGGATAAAATTGACCGACGTCAAAAGTGTCTTCCGGAGCTTGCGACGTCTCCACAAAACAAACTTTTGAAAACGTTTTCTTTTCAAAGGAAGGAATAATACATTTGTGCCAATCAATGAAAAGCCTTCTTTTCGGTCTTCACAAGTAAATTTTTAAACAATTTTATTCGTTTTTTTTAAAAAATAATTTATAAAAAAGACGAATTTTAATCGTCTTTTAAACCGATCTTCTTTGAAAAAGACGAATTTTTAGAACGGTTTTGGGACGATTAAAAGACGATTTGAACGATTTTTAAAAAGACGATTTTTTAAAGACTTATTTATTGGGACGAATTTTTGGACGATTTTAGGACGATTTTGTAACTAATTTTTTGAAACCTGGACGGTTTCCAGGACGAATTTAAAAAACGGTTTAGAAAAGACGATTTTGGACGAAATTTGGAGACGTTCCGATAGACGTGCTAATGTATAGTTTTGTCATGCTTATAAACAAAAACGTGACTTACAGAAACATTGTTTTTTCTTTTAAACTTCTTTTAGTTTGAAATTTGTATAAGTTTTTGTCTCAATAAGCCATAAACTTACTTCAAAAATGATATTGAAGAAGCCTGTTAAGCCAATCTAGAAGATTTTCTTTGCCCGTCGTACCACGGTGAAGCATCCTTAATCATATGAATAAAAACGTGGCTGCGGCACTGTATTGTTGTATCGACATTCATCAAAATATCTCTCTTATTTTTCACCAGAGATATTATTACTACATCCATCATGGTATTGACACGAAGAATGTGGCACCAATGGAAGATGTTTGGATTGATAATGTCCTGTCATTAGTACCAGAAGCTGTCAAGGTAATCTATTCGGATGAAGTTTTGCGAGAAACTTTCATTAATTGGGCGAATTTCGGTCCATTTTGCCTTTGGGTAAGCCTTATGCATTTATGCCAATGGCGGACGACAAATTGAAAGATACGGACCTTAAATTTCGCTATGACGTAATGTCTGTATGGAGAGAGTGTGATTCAGAATCTCAGTGTATCCTATTGAGATGGACTCTACACCTAATGCTCACCTCCGTGCTGGAGATTCATAAAAACAGTGGTGGATCGGTTACGGTCTTAATAGGCCTTTTCAATACTACATAGCTCTGTGGATGCTCGATGCTGTTGATCTCCAGGCACCAATCCCGAGATCACAATACTTGTGGTATTGTGGCATCATCGGCAGGTGAACGAAGAAACAACAGTGTTTCCTTGGGGATAATACACCTTTCCCGAATTAACCCCGTTGCTATGGAAAATTTCAAAATTGAAATCTTTTACAAATTTTTGCACAGAATAGTTGCAAATGCCAAAACTAACATATCCTAAAAATTTTATTAAAATCTGAATTGTACAACAAAAGCTATGGCACTTTCGTTTTTCAACGAAACAGCTTGTGTTGCCTTGATAAAATGTTTTTGCCCAGTCTCGCCTCGTTTTCATGTAAACAAGTGTTTTTCAAACGCTTATTGTGACTGAATTATAAAAGAGCTTCCTTTGAAATTTTGTATTTGGACTTACTTTTGTATAGTGTTTAAGAATAAGTATAAATTTGTTTAAAATCATAAGTTTTAATTTTCGAATAATTAATTCGGGAAAGGTGAAATCCATACACATATCAGTACTAAGATAAAAATTCCATAAATCTCAATGATTTATTGTTATATGTTTTTGATCATAGCTTAATTTAGACGAATACATTCAAGACTTGTCCGATGAAGTTCGTGAAGATTATCTTCTTAGCGTTAAGAAAGCTATTGGTATGAAAATTAATTAGGTTTTTTTTGGAAAGAAACTTTGTGCTTCCGGGATGGGAGATAACTTTATCCAAATGTTTCTGAGGCTCTTGGAATCCTAAATCTGGTATAGCTTTGCCGTACATTATGTATGCCTTATCGGACCAAAAAATGTCGGAGAAATATGTCGCCAGATTTGATTTTTCGTCGGACAAAATTGACGAAAATTAAATTTATCAAAATCATGATTTTCACTAAAAATCGCACGGATCATGGTGTCTACAATATTTTAAACTAATAAAAAATTTTGGTTGACAAACTTTTTCGTCGGACAAAATTTTCGTCACCTCTGGAAAATTTCGTCACCTTTGTCCGACATTTTTACCTTGCCAGGCGTTTAAGTGTCTTGTTCCTCTTCACCGAAGGTTGACTTTCTGTTAGCATTGTTTTGGTGTCTGATGGCAGCGCGCCAGTGGACCCTATCATCTGCCAGTTCATTGCCGATGCCAAGGCTTTGAAGGTCCGTATTAATGACGTCTGACCATCGCAACTTTGTTTGAAATTTTGCCCGTTTTTTATCTACCACTATGGGATTTTATATGAAAAGTTTCAATCAAAAGCCCTTCTTGGTATTAGAATATCCTGAACCGTAAAGTCTTTTCTTTTACTTAAACCTGATCAGTGTAGTCATTTTTTATATTTCGTATGACAATGTTACTTAACAGACAACTTACTTTTCTTTACTCTATAATAAGGTATGTTAGTACAGGCATGGAATGTTTATCATAGTTTGATTGACTGTGCAAAAAAATGCTCCTAATCTTAACGCAATATAACTTTACTCACGACCCTCCTTGAAAAGTTTCTCGGTGCACGCCTGCTCAACTCCAACGCAAATTGTGCAGAATTTTCCCCATATTCAAAATTTTATCCACTGACAAAAAGTTTAAAAAAATAAACTACTCAACTAAATCATGACGGTACAAGCAACATACTTCTCCAAGTAATTTCCATAGACTCTCTACGAACTGATTTCCTTTGTTTTTTTAATAAGATCACCTTACATATTTCTCCTGCTTCTTTATATAATATACTATAGTATTACAGTAATCCATTTTTCTTTTTCATTTTAGTGGATTTTGTGTTGAGAGATCCACGTGAAAAGGAGAGTGATGTCTCTGAAGAAATCCTTCCTCATAGAGCTGAGTATGTTTCTATAATTCTTTTGATATTCCCGAAACCACAGTGTCTAAATATTTCACAGTTTTTTCTTTGCCAGAATTTTCATAGGATATAATACATCTTGAGATACTCTTAGATTCGTTTAGTTACAAAAGAAAACGTGAATGAAAGATATAAAACTTGGAAAGGAAATGTATAACAAAATGTATCAAATCGTTTTAGTCACTGTCGTAGGAACTCTGTGAGTTTTCGGAGGAGGCAAGGAAATAAGAGAACATCTACCTCCCACAAAAAAAATTGACGAAACATTTTTTTCGTAATCAATGAATTTTTGAAAATTGTAATCAAAATTGAATTAAACTTGTTGTACTTTATTACGTTTGGCCGCGATCTAGGGGCGTTAATTTTCAAAGATTCAATCTTACGTCAAACCATAGTTGACCCGTACTGTAAGGACACATTGAAACTCGCCCCCGCCCCGGCCCCCCCCCCCCAAAAAAAAAAATTGCAAGATTTGCAAATTTGCTTTTTTTCTCACTCTTTTACGCTATATTTTAAGCATGTGATTTACGTTAAGTCTTACCAAGGAAAACCTTGGCTGTCTACAATTGTGACTTGTCAGCTACGCAATCCGATAAACCGATTCGGGATTTTTTACTGTACTTACACTTGTATATATGCTGCGGTTCAACTCTGAACAACTACCAAGAAATCCTTCTTGGAAACACTTACATTTGAACTAACATGAGAAAATCACAGAATATCAATCTTTAACACCGAGTCTCTTGAAGGCTATTGGACTTACGATATCTAAGTTCTGAGCTCAATGCCCTTAACCATCACAGCTTGAGATTCTACCGATCATGGTCCCGTATATTACCGTATGTGGACAAGTTTCTTCCATATATGGAAGAAATTAGTCCGCGTACGGTAATATTCGGGATCGTATTCGGTAGAATTTCACACTGTGCCTTTGGCAAAGTATTCACGAATCAAAAATTAAAATACTATTACTTTCTTTCTTCTAATTAATTAGGATGATGCAAGTGCCGAAACCATGGAAACAATCGTTTCTAAATGCCTATGCAACCATGGAGCAAGAATTATACATTACTAACCCCACCATGTTGGCCGTTCTGGGATTATGGCATAAAAACTACAGGTGAGAAGGAATCCATATTTTCGATCAAGACAGTCTTCGGACAAGAAACTTTACAATTTCTTGAATATATGATTTAACATATGTACAAACTAAAGTGAGTCTGTAATTCTTTTTGAGCAGGAAAAAGTTTTGGCAGGAAAGACTTTTTTTCGGACGAAATTTTCGTCACTTTTGTCCAATATTTCTTTGTCCGGTAATGGTATGTTTTATTACGTTGTTCCTCGAGTACTTCAAGTTTCAAATGCACCCGTGCGGATGATGATTTTTTTAAAACTGCTAATTTTTGAACTTACAAAACAATAAAATCAGATGGGCTGCTTATACTTCAACCACCTTGGGATCACCAGACCGTCATAGACTCAAATGCTTTAATATCAAAACTATAAGTGATGGGAAATCAAAACATAATCTAGCTGATGAAATGCGAGGATCACGCTGGTTTAGCTTTAGATATACAACTCGCAGAAAAACATCTGTCCTGAGACTAACTCAAGCATATATCCCACCTCGTATCGAATCAAATTAAGTTATGGCAATCGACTACTAACTGATATAGTATAAAGAGCAGATAATTGCAATATCATATTTTGGGAAGACGATCTCAAGATATAATTAATATATCTCAAACCAGTCGCGTAAGGCCTCGTGAAACTGTTTTTGTATACAAGAATTATTATAAGTTGATGATGTTCAAATACTCCGTTATGATGTGATGTGATGTGATGTGATGTGATTATTTACTCAGGATAGCTTCTTCATGAACTGCATCAATCAGGGTCCTGCCTTTCTGGAAACAGCTCAGGGTACCATGTAGAATTAACAGTGATTGGTGAAATTCACTACCGATAGCCTCGCAAGTGATTCAAACTCGGAACTCTCGTTCAGGTGACCAGCGCCTAAACCACTCAGCCAAAGTACCACAAAGTGACGGACTTTAATACGTAATTTTTTTAGTGAGAACACTGTACAATGCGTTGCTTTTTTATAAGCAACACCTTCATAAGCAACACTATGCTTAGACGAGCTGATTTTTTAATTTCAGTTAAGAAACATCCGTAGCCTCGGTTGTGAGAAAAAGAAAACAATTAGTGTAGGAAAAGTCAGAACAAAGCATTTTCATGACATTCCATTTTATGTAGCTTCTTCAAATTAACAAAGCCAATAATAGTAAAAGATTGTTGGATACACACTAGACTAAACAAAAATTAGTTTCCTTATTAATCAGTTTTGATGCTAATGCCAGGAAATGATTAAGCGACGCCTAAGCAGCACTCGTCCCTGAGAACAACTAAATTTAAGGCTGAGGCTGATTGATTTGACAAAATACATTTCTTATAATTAAAAAAACGTGTAACTTTAAATTCTCTTCTTCTTTTTAGTAAATTGATGTTGGTAAACAAAGAAGACGTCAAGGAACGTAACGAGTCTATGGAGCTCTCCTTCTTTCAAAATTTAATGATGCGGCATATTGAAACTGCCAAAGAAACGCTTCTCAAAAAGTAAGTCGTTTGTTTTGATTAGTGTTCCAGTTTTTACTACAGAAAGCTCTTGTGGGAGCATCGAACTTACCAAGTTCATCATCTCACAACTTGGCAATGGATTCACCAACCAATGTTGTAGCCAAAATGTTAAATTATTATATTTGTTTAACCCCTTCTATTATTAACAACTATTTCTTAACCGGGGACCGCTCTCTGGTGCATGGGACCCAGCAGTCCAGGACCGTAAAAAAAATTAAAATCCCATGACAAATATGTTTGTCTTTGGCACTAATGTGGTTAAAGTAAAAATAAGGAAAAAAACTCCGCATATTCTTTGAAATGAAAAACATTTAGCTGTTTTAAAATGAAACCCCTTTTGACTATTCTCACACCTTCGAATTCCAAGTTTTAACAGTTGTGATTTTGAGGATATTGTATTTCCATATTGAATCATAGGTGGTTCCCTGAAGTACAGAACATATTTTACCAAGGAAATAAACGAAAACTATTGCCAGGGACTCAGCAGACAAAGCGATTGACCTCATTCTTCAATTCAGCTGCTGTTTTAATGAGTAATCAGCTGCAAAGCCTTGCCTTGTCATCTCTGTCAGAATTCCAGTCACTTCTGCAACCAATCGATGACTCTAATGCAAGATTCAACCACCCAGGCTTCATCATCAGGATCGTTCTTGATGGAACCTCAGTCAAGTTTGAACCAGATTTCCAGGATTTTGAGGTGATTCTTGTCAATGTCTTTGATGTCATGCTAAAGGCTATTAGTGTTGTCCCTTGTGTGGAAACCAAGCTGTATTCAGAATGGTCAGGACAGAAGAAATACCTGAAGCTAAACATCCTGGATGAGAATCTGAATACATTGAAGGACAAGGTCGTTGAATTGGTCAAAGAGCAGTGTGCGCGTCCGATCGCACATGCTAAATATTTCGACAAGTTTGAAGATCTGATCACACACCAAGCCGAACAGGAAGTAGAGAATTATCTACTTCAAGGTCATTCTTTTGAAGAGTTCGCCAAAGAAGTTGCCAGATATAACGCTTTGATTGATGAAATTTCCTATGATTGCCAAAAGGTTTGTACGTTAATTCATTAAGTATTTGCACACGTCTAAATTTCACGTGCAGAATCCTGCGCGAAAAAATTAGATTGCACGAAATATTTATGCACATTTTAAACTGACAGAAGTAATTTTCTTCATTGTACGCCTCGCGGTTGCGTTTCATTTGTGGTACTTTTGTGGAATACTAATTTCACAAGAACACAAGTGGTCTACGCTGAATGATGTGTAATTCATTCCGTTCCTTTTTCATCGTGCACCTTCTCTGCAATGATTATGTAGCCTTCGGAATTTAGCTCGTCACGTATACTCTTGGCAAAAGTAATTTGATTTTTAGTGATTTTTGCCGTTGTACTTGAATCTCCATTCTGAAGGCCTGATTTTCTTACGTACATTTTCCCAACCAAAAATTATCATCGTCAAATTTACAGGTTGTTTCAGCTGGAATGTTTGAGCTACATTGTGACGAGATCATCCGAACGTTGACAAAACGTGCAGAGAATGTTCGATCACGACTATTATCAAAGATGCTGGTAGACCACCAAGTGGCAAACAAACAACTTTGTGACGAATATGAAGCGATTGCCGAGAAGGCGTTGACATCTCCATCCAACACTGAACATCTAATGGAGCTGAAGAGTTATATTCAACAGGTGCAGAATGATACCATATTCGACCTTGAAAGTCGTCTGGTGAACACCAAGGAGAGGCTCAGCTTCTTGGTGGATTTCATCACATTCTCACCAGGAGATATACGCTTGAATAATTCTGTGTTTCAATGGCACCAACGAATGCCGGAGGTGTTTCTGGAACACCAGAAGATTGTTGATTCCAATCGTCTTCAGTACGAGAACGCGTTGAAGTTGAGAAGAGAAAGATTTATCGAAGATCTGGAAGGATATGCTAAGCAAGTAGAAGAGTTCCAAGGATTCGGTGATATGGCTGAGATAAACAGGTACTTGAAGAAGGCACAAGCACTACAATCACGATTGGATATTGCCGGTGAAAAAGTAAGTTCTGAAATTCTGTAGTTCAATAAGTCATTTCGATTTTGAGTCCCCGAAATGAATGATAATATGGTCATCGATTGATGATTTATTGTTAATTAGATATAAATAGGTATTGGCCTCGGTTAACAACACAACAGTCCAAGTACAATAGATGCAACACCAGTGAACGCAATGTCTGTGAACGGGAGCAACTCCAATAAACACAACGATAACAAACACAATGTCAGTGATGATTATTCCAACATACATACAACTGATGTGTACACCACACAACCAGTAATACACATGTATAAGTGAACCCCATTGGCTAACTATTTTATCTACTATTATTTAAAAACCTAAGAGAGAGAAATAGAGAGAGGAGATGTTTACATATCAACATTTATAACAATTGATTTATAGTCTGTTCAGAAACGTCTTGTGCAAATGGGTTTTGCAGTTGTTTGAATCGTATCATTCACAGTTTTCATCTAATGTTAATAAAAACCTTTTGATGCGGTTAAAAGTGTTCTTCTTCATAAACTATGTCCTGGAATACATTGTATTATTCTCTAATTTGTCTTGGAAAATTATAATATGTCCTGGAAAATTCTCGTATTTCAGATGAAAATTTGAGTAGGCACCATGCTTGGGTAAAAATGAATTTTACTCACAATTTTGTATCATTTCAGGTTAATGCTATTAACGAAGAAGAAGAGGCGTTCGGTTGGGATGTGACAACATATCCATTACGTCAGCACGTCATTGCGCAGTTGGGTCCGTTCCTGAAACTTTACGAGAGTACCGTTGAGTTTGAGAATCAACACAAACAATGGATGGATGGTTCCTTGGAGTCATCGCCAGATCCAGATTTTATTGAAACGGAAAGTGGTAATTTATGGAGAGGATTCTATAAGCTAGAGAAACAATTCAAAGACACGCCATCAGCTCAAAAGATCGCAATGAAGGTATTTGTTTTTTCTACGACCTGTCAACAAATGCTGTGCTGAGTTTTGCCCAACTGTAAGGGATGAGTCGTCACCACTGGTTCGATAAAGTAATGGTGATTGAGATGGGTCCGTTAAAGATCTTTGCTGCCATGGGGATTTTTTATGAAAGCAACTATGGAGTAACAAGAAGCAATTACAATTTCGGGATTAGTTTTTGTATTTACCTTGGGATAAGAAAGTTGCAAGCATTCATTTATTCTTTATTTTCAGTGTGCTAGAATTTATAGTTAAAACTAATGTGAACCATGGTCATTATAAAATTCCCCGGTCTAGAAGACTTTTGTTTCAATCTATTGTTAACATTAAAAGCTTGAGGTCAAAAAATCACATGTGTTAAAAATTGACAAATCGCAAAGGGATATGTTAATAACGTGATCAAAAAGTGAGCAAAACAAAAAACGTCTATTGTTAAATTCAAAGAAAAATTTGACAATAAAGCTCGA
>JAUBWS010063966.1:0-14948 GCA_032270445.1 Darlingtonia californica | reverse complement strand
ATTCATGAATAATCAAAGTAATGCTATATATTTATATGTTTTAGGAGCACAAAAATAAAGTTAGAGAATCTAGGAACTCTATTTAATATATTTAATCTCACACACTGTCTCTTTTTCTCTTCTCTTCTCTTTTCTTTTTTCTCTTTCCTTTTCTTTTTTCTTTTCTTTTTTTTTCTTTTTTTTTGTTTGGCACCCATGGCCTCCCCGGCCCCCCTGGTTTCGCCGGCCCTGATCTTTTAAAATCACTCTAAAATAATATTGAGCAAATATTTTTTCTTCTTTTTTTCAGGACCGCTTCACATCGATCTACCACATGATAACCAACCCAAATGAACTTTCGGGATGGCATTCTTCCAAAGAACGAAGAAGAAAACCCAATTTTACAAACTGGATTACCGGAAGCGAAATAACAGAAGGACGAAGAACTATTTCTATAACATTTTTAATACTTTATATATTAGTCTAGAATATTAGTTTAATGTATAAAAAAGTACTTTGAAAACTTAAATAAAATTTTCTTCTTCTTCATTTTCTTCTTTAAATTCATGATTCAAATTCATGATTCAAATTGGCGTGCCTTATCGTGTCCCGTGCATAAGACGCCCATGACGGGGTGATTTTTGTAGAAATTGATTAAACGTTTTCAATTTTTTTATACTCGGCACATTACAGACTATAAATGTATTGCTCTACAATGGTTTGATTAACAACTTAAAAATAGAGCCTTATCGATGAAACGGTGATTTCATTTCAGTATACTATAATAATTGATGCAAAATTGCATCTTGTCAAAACTGGCTAAAGTTACCATTTCTCCGCTATTTAATATTATCATCTTTGAAGGCTGATATCTTTGGAGCAAACACAAACACAATTCAACCAAGAATACATTATAGAAGTTGAACTGGAAGGTAAAAATGTCAAAATTTGAGACAACTGTTGCGACTCAAGTTATCAATGATAAAGATATTTGGTGTTGCTCATGAATTTCTGGGCAAACAAAGTTACCACCATTCACGGTAGAGATCTTCACCTGTTCACCAATTTGGATGGTTTGTTTTCACCCACTTATTTTGCAGTATACACAAAAACCATGTCTTTTTTACGCCAAAACCTAGAAAAAACAATGGTGGTAGTGCCCGGCCCGGGAGCATACCGAAAAGGTCTATTAATGTAGGTAATGATTTATTGATAAATATGGTTTTTTCAATGTGGAGATGGTTTTCTGGGAATACAGCAAAATAATAATCAATAACTTATATAGAATCTTTCACAATAAAACTTGACTTGTAAGCTGCTGCAAGAGCAAAATATTCAAACCAAAAAATTACGCCTGTTTAGGTAGGACCCTGCGCAACTCAAATTTCATCGATTCCCTTGTGGTAATCGAATTCTCTTTTCGTTTTGATTCCTTTTTATTCTATTTGAACCCATATTAAAACCATGAATAGCACTCATAAGCTTATGATAACCTGTTAAATTGTACAAACACTAAAGCACCAGGCACTGCTGATTTCCCTCCAGGAGCTCTTCAGTTGAGAATATTGTTGGTTGGTAGTTTTGAACTATTGATTATAGTCAAAATAAGCGTAAATGATGTTAAGAAACACCTCCGGCGTTAGAAAGAAAGAAAGAAAGTGAACCATATCCCGCCCAGTCATTTTGGGAATTGGCCTAGAAAAAAAAATGTAAATATTACCCCCCTAGGAAATTACTACGCGAAGATAAATGAATACTATGAAAAGAGAATAAATCAAATTAAATATTATGAATATTTCTAAGCCATTCGCAACGATTTTGGGCTAGATTACTAGACCAATCATCGTCAGTCGTAATATTGGCTTTTCGTAAAGCTTTGTAGATGCTGCGACCATACGTGAACTCGGGTGCGCCTTTCGGACGACGACAATGGCCCAAGACAACAACAACTTCCTAGGTACACGCTCGAATGGCATCCTTGCCACATGACCCAGCCACGAAAGTTGACGCTTCGTTACATAGAAGTCAATAGTTCGGAGATTCAGTTTTCCTAACATCTCCTTGGTACTGATTCGACGATGGACAAAGGTTTGGCAAAGATTGACACGGTGCATTGCGCGAACACATAGATTGTGAAAGGAACAAAGTTGATTGTACAGTTTCTCAGTTAGACACCAAGTTTCTGCTCCATAAAATAAAATGGGAATTACGAGACTTTCATAAGCTGCACCTTTGGCTGTACACGAGATCAGCGGGTTTGAAAAAAGAAGCTTTCGTAGTGAACCAAATGCGTTTCCTGCGCGTTTCATTCTGTGACTAACATCTTCATCATCCCTTATAGTCCCTGGTAATTATCGATTCAAGGTAATTGAATTTGCCAACCACGGGAAAGAATTTATCGTTACCATGTTCTATCTCTGGTAGGTCATTATCATCAATAGACTAGATTACTATATTTCAATCGGACTCAATTTTTTGTAACGAGAAGAGCCACGCAAAGAAAAAAAATAACAGCGGAGGAGAGACTTTTTTATCAACACTGACAAAGCTGCATCCTTCGTAGCATTCGCAAGGTTCGTGTAAGCATATCCGGAGTTATTTGAGTTAGTAACAGCTTCAGAAACAAAGGCGTTAAAACTGTCACTGGTTTCTCGACTAAAGAGAAGTGCATCACTGTTCAGCTTGCTCAAACAACGACATTCGTTGGCTTTTTTGTAGTTCGACAGGATTCTCAATGTGCATCTCATGGCAAGATTAGATGGTCACTATCGCATAGTAGTTTGGTAACGTTGCATTCAGGAAACGGGAGAAGTCTGATTTTGCGGAGATAAAGTGGTCAATATAATGTGCTAATTTTGACCGTGGATGACGCCATATTGTATAATTGTTTTTTTGGAAATAGATTGTGACTGCGACAAGATGTGACGTTTCAAGAAACGATAAGAAACGTAACTCTGCATTGTTTCGATGTGGGAGTCCGAATCGTCCGACGGATGGTTTTTTCCTCATCGTATTTCCTTTCGTAACTAATACCAAGTGAAGAGTTGGTAACGCAACCAATTAGCAGAATGTCATGTCATTTGTTGGTTTATTTTGTATGAATTTTTCTAAGTTATCCAGAAAAATGTTTCGAATGTTGTTGTCAGCAACACAAATGGGAGCATAAACCGAGACTAGTTATAAACTCACGTTCTTGTTTCTCTCATCATGCAGAATCATACGAATCCACAAGAT
Source organism: Darlingtonia californica (assembly GCA_032270445.1). Taxonomy (NCBI): domain Eukaryota; kingdom Viridiplantae; phylum Streptophyta; class Magnoliopsida; order Ericales; family Sarraceniaceae; genus Darlingtonia; species Darlingtonia californica. The sequence continues at coordinate 11,735 of JAUBWS010063966.1, read as the reverse complement.
ACGACTATCAAAAGTATCATGCACCACAGAACCTTCTTTCTTCCAAGCTTGGACAGCTTCGACACTTAGAGCTATTCTGACACCTTGTTTTCCACGTCTGGTCTTGTCAGCCTCTGGTTCAAGGCCATGAAGTATTAAGGTGCAGGACCTTGCTTCCACTTGCCCAGGATGCTCACTTTTGACAAGATTGCTCGGGGTACCCACGGGATATTCGCTCTTTGACGAGATTGTCCGGGGTTATATGGAGATTGTCCCCGTAAATGAATGAGTATTTTTTCATCTGTTATTTTTTATCCTTGTGCGTTAAACAGTGCCAATTTGGCGTCATTGTATAATGGGTTATGTTATAGAAATTTTGATAAAAATTGCGTTGCTAAGGGCGTTACCATGGACTTTAAGACCTTCTGTTAAAGGACAATAGTAGCTTTTTTTTCGAAAAAACTTTTTTTCTTTTGTAAGTAGACATCCAAATGAGTTCTGAAATCACCAATTTGTATTTTTTGAATATGTTCAAAAAATTGTCATTTAAATCATGCAGTGCTGTATAAATATAAGCTCGGGAAACGTAGGAAGTCATAGAGCTTACTTTCACGGGCAAAAACTTTCGCGTATAAAAAAAACGTTTTTGACAAAAATTTTCACGTTTACGAAATTTTGCAGCAGATTTCGCGGGAAAAAAACTTTCGCGAACTCTAAGGTTTATATTTCAGCTAATTAGTATAAAATTTTTATCAAAATCATTCAAAAAACTTTTGGGAAATCAGTTTTGGAGAATTTCGCCTGAGAAGACTTTCGCTTTTAACTTACATGAAATTCCCAAAGCCTTAACCTTTCGAGGAAAATGACCAAAAAAGTGTGAAAGATTTTTCCGTCTTATACTTTAACATGATATCTGAAACGGCACTACAGCTTAAGATAAGGATAAAACTCGAAAATACCCTGCCGCTGACACGAGACAATAAATTAAATAAATTTTCATGCAAAGATTTGAAAAAAAGAAACACTGGGTTTAAAAAGACCACGAATATTCTGATTTCATCTGATTTTGCTAAAGCTGCAGCATTAGTGATGTTCTGATACATAAGAACGTGTATTGTCTTCGGATTAAAACCTAATGAATAAAAGCTAACAGCGAAATATGGACTTTACCAAAGGAAAATGTTAGCTGGTACGGAAAGGAAATTTGACGCAACAAAAGACATCAATTTTTTTTTTTAAACATATATTTTTTCTCATTAAAAATCAATACCTTTTATGTTACAATTTACATATATAAGTGCATAAGTGCAAATTGAAAAAGATGTGTTTCGTGAAATATATATATTTTGTTATTTCGTTCCGTGGCTGGCTAATGTCGAACCTACATAGGTAAAAATTGAACAGAAAAATATTTGTAAAATAACCATTAAATATCATAATAACCATAAAAAATTGATATCAGGGCGAAAGAATCTTATATGGAAAACACGAATATATCTCGATAGTATGCCCACTAGCGTATCTAGGGTAGGTCGCGCAAGCAAGGAGGAGAGGTGTTAAAGTCAGTAAATCGTAATTTACTATGGCATCAACTGACTGCATAATGACATTTTGATTACTTTGATAGCATTTTTCTCTCCTTCTGAAAGCGCGACCTACCTCTGGCTACGCCACTGATACGCTTTACTCCGTAAGCTGAACCTTTATTTTAAGAAGTGGGCTCAATTAGATAGTGATAGGTCACTATGCTTGTTCATGAAATTCCGAGGAACGAATCCTGTTAAGGTCACGGTTAAAAAACCATTTTCATTTAGAGGATTACTAAGGATAAGATTAGATGAAGCCTCAACTGAGCAACGGTGGGTGCTTTAAATATCCAAAATTTAGTGGCTCTTTATTTTAAGGAAATTTGAGAAGAAATTACCATTATTGACGCAAAAGAAGAGCGAAGTTACCTCAGCTATAATTTGATGAACTAAGAGGTGAATTTGCTGATAAAAATAAACTTTCGAATACATTTTAAATGTTTCATCTTAGTCACTTCTTAGTTCACCCTCATATGGTGTATTTTTAAAAAGAATTGTGTTCAACAGATTTTCGTTACAATACCATGACCCCTTTTTTTACAAATACCCCGTATCTGACTCCCTTAATTTCTTATCATTTTTCCAATATTCAAATATATACAAATAATAGAAATAATCATTATACATCGTCAGTATAAAATATATATGCATTTATGAATAAACCTTAAATAAATTCCTAATTCCCTTAAGCCATATGAAACTCCTATCAAATTCTTGGCCTCTTGTGTGTTTTAGGAACTTCAAAATATTGGAAAGCACTGTGCTAGTCGTTGTGCTCTTTATTAACTTAAAGCATTTACGTAGATCTCCACTTCCATCTAACCTCGTCATTAGAGCTGATGCCTCCGATCAAGAGCACGTTTTGTGTCGGAAAAAATACTTTCCTTGACCTTGGGACGTACGGTTGGAAATACGTTTATAAACGGACTATGATATTCTGTAAAGTACTCTAGAGTACCGAATAATGCCCCCCCCCCCTCCCCCGATTTTATTCCGACTCCTCCCCCAGGGGGCTTTTATTAATTTCGAAGACTTTGAATTCTTGTGAGCGTGAAGTATATATAGTTCTTCCTTTACTATATTTGTACCAAAAAGGTTTTTACGTCATTACACCCCCCCCCCCCCCCTCCCATTATTCCAAACCCCCGATTATTAATTATTGGAAAAGTTTCCAACGCCCCCGATTTTTTTAACAATTAAAAATAAGACTCATCATCAATTAGTATAAAATTATATAAAGCTGATACCGAGTCTACCATAATCAAATGTTCATTCTAAATATAATACTAAAAAAACTTAAAGACCCTTTATTGGAAATCATTTCCTTTGTCAGCTAATTGTGTATGACATTGTTTCTTTCTCCTGACACAAATCAATTTTCTTCATGGGAACCCAACCTGTTTGATGCTATGCATATGCAAAGCGCCAAGCATCCGAGATAGGTGAGACTTCAAGTTATCAAATGACTAGAACCTCAATTGATTTAGCAAGTTGGTTTTGCTGTTGTATCGGTGATGTTGGGATCATCTCCACTGACTCCCTGACATAAGGAGGTTTAAAGAATTGATGGCCATTTGTGTCCATTTTAAACACATATCCATTCCGGGAGGATATATTCCTTCTCATTTCCAAATACTTAGCTGGGCAAGTGGTCGGTCGCTCACCTAGATAGGTATCTCTATACATGGTTGAGAACTCCTGAGGGCCGTTAAACGTTAACCCGCTACCTTTAGGGATACACAAACTTCGACGAGCACCCGCGTTACCCAGGTAATCCGTTTGGAATGTGGTGGACCCATCAAACTTACCATGAGGCATGTACACTTCCTTCGGTTTGCAGCTCTGTCTAGCGTTGATATCCCATGGTTTAAAGGCATCCTTGTGTGTTGTCAGATCTGCAAAATCACCAGGCTCTACGCGATTGTAATATGGCCGCGCGCTTTTAGCGGGCGACGTAGACTTTCCATCGTAATCGTGCTGGAAGGTTGTCTTGCAATCAAACGGATCTGAAGGGGGCAGCCAGCCAGCTTTCGGTTTCGAACCTTCTCTTCTTCGAATTTCCCATGGCTTATACGTCATATTGTGAGTGGTCAAGGCGTCTAGCGGAAGGCTGGATCGCTTGGTCATCTCTTTTGGTTTACAACTGTGCGCTGGTCGACCGTTCGGCCAAGGGAAATTATGTTGGAATGTTGTTTTGTGATCAAATGGATCAGTGTGGTGAAGAACATGCTGCATCGGCTTGGCAGATTTTTCCGGTCTGGCATCTTTTGGTGTATAATCACACCGGGTAGTGGTTTCGTCCGAGAATCTTCCAGCCCCTACCGACAGCGTTGGTTCACTAGGCTTGATCGGCTGTCGACCGGCGTGACCTGGATGTCCGGTATAATCATTTTGGAAGGTTGTCCTGTGGTCAAAACTTCCAGATGGCAGTTTAATGGCAGGTTGGTGCCGGATACCATGCATGACCGGTATTTCCCAAGGTTTGTATGTTTCTTTATGGACGGTAGTTCCACTAAACGGTCGATCTGACAATGCGGGCTGGTAGGCTGGTCGTGCTGAGGGCATCTTTTCCGCACTTTTTTCGGTGTATTCATACTGGTAGCTAGAAGTTCCGTTGAAAGCACCAGTTGGTTTCACATACTTTGCTTGTTCCCGCTGTTTCCGGGGTTCCAATTCGTGCTGCCGGTATTCCTGATGGTATAATGTGTTACCATCTAAAGGCATACCACTCAGCTTAGTGGCTGCATCGGGCTTAATGGGTCTTGACGGTTGATAGTTTGAAAATTTCCGGTAGGTATCTTTGTACTCCGTCAAAGCACATGGTCCGCTAGGTCTGGTATCAGCTTTTGGATGATGTATACAATGATGCCGTCTACGAAAAATGAAAAATAATCATATGAAATTGGATGCAAAGTTTTCCGTTTCTGATATAAATAAACATATAATTCGAACGCTGATAGGGTTTAAAATTTTGCTCAAATTACATCGAATTTTAAATTGTAGGATCTTTGGTCATTGGCTGTAGGTTTGAGAGGAACCAAGAATTTATCCTTAGATTGGCTTTCGAATAACATGGGTTCGAATTACACAAGTTTTAAGATCTTTGGTCGCTTGAAATATGAATTTTTTGGTTTACGAAGTTTACCAAGTGCGTATCACATACATATTGTAATGAATCAACAGATCCTGCATTAATGTGACTTTCCAATTTCCGCAAAGGTAACGGATCGAGTGGGGATTGAACCCAATGTGGGTCGTCTACTTTCTGCGTCGGCCCTACGTAGCGAAATTTGGAGTAAGTGAGGAAAGTTTGGACCGAGAAAATAATAAGTCACCTTAAGCATATAATTAATTACAAACAAAAAATATTGTGAATTATTACGAATACAAAATGCAACGTTTCAAAATATTCAACTTGCGACATAAATTATACGAATTTTAGATTGAAAAATATTGACTTTACGACATTAATCATTGAGAATTGACATTAGAGCCGTAGCCCAGTAGTTAAGGCACTGGACGCCTAAACGAATGGTTCCGAGCCCAAACCCCTTGCGAGGCTTTCCGTAGTGAATTTCATCAATCACTGTTAATTCTGCATGGTACCCAAGGGTGTTTTCAGTTTCCTGTGACCCCCACTGATTTATTTGTAGATATAATAACCTCGCGAATCAAGAATGATTAACAATAAGAACACCAGTGGGAAATCACTTCAGAGGATGCGACAAGTCAGTTTACCATCCAATGACTTTAGAAGCAATTTTGATAAATATAATTAAGCCAATTATCAACACAAAGGATGAGTATAAAAGTCAAACATTGACAATAAAACTATGAATTTTTATTGTCCTCATGAGACAACCGTAAGACTTTTCTCATTTCTCAAATAGAATTTCATAGTGTTAGTATGTAGATATGTAGATATCTTTTATAACGCTGTTTCTAACAACGTTTTAACTGAGTTAAAAAGATGAAATCAATTTTCAAAACATATTGTCTACAATTTACGACCTTCAATTGTACTTCTCACGACGTAATAATAAAAATCGTGTTTCTACTTTTCCAATTCTTTTTAATGTGTATCATCATGTCAAAGGCTGTTATGTGGATGTTTTCAACCCGTGGAAAGTTTTTTAGGACATACTGTATATTCTAAAGGTATACAGCGCTAGCACGGAGGTGAGGATTAGGTGTTGAGTCCATCTCAATAAGATGTACTTAAAATTGAACTCTCCACCCCACAGACATTACATCTCCTGTATACCAACGTTAATTTTCTCAAGCGAAACAACTCTCGATTCGTTAAACGGAAGATCTTCCATAAAAGAATTTAGTAAGGAAAATTTGTGTACATTAGACCCTAAAGACAACTAGGAGAGTCTTACACAATAGCGAAATGAATGTTTCTTCTTTAAATTTAATCAAAATTGAGCAGCTAAAATTCGGATCTTGACATTCTTCTCTAAATTCTCTAATTTATGCTCTTCTAAAAAGGCATTTTTCAGCTATAAATACAATATTTATGATGATAAAACATGAATATCAAAATATTCCCTTTTTAAATATCACGGGGGATTAATATTTCGCACAAATACTGAATTACTTAGTATAAAAGAGGGTTCCTAATACTCTCAGAAATACGTTTAAAAAAAACGAAATGCTGTAGACTTTATTGGAAGAATACACCTTTCTTCGAATTCAGTTTGCATATGCGAGCGCAGTCTTTGTTATTGTTTTTGATAGGTAAACAAATCGTTAAATTCAAAACATATTACACGCTTGACTTCATACATTATCTTGAACAATCAAAGGATAATCAGAAAGAAGTTCTGCAACAATTTTCTGTTATATGTAAATACTCCCAAAAGTATCTTTAAAAGTATAACAATTTGTTTACCTACCAAAAATGATGGAAAAGTCTGCGCACGCATAAACAAACTGAATTCGGAGCAAGGTGTATTTACCGCAATCCATCTATTAAGAGTTAGACTCGCATACTAGACGCTGTTAAAATACATAACAAAGTAAATCAATTTATGATGACAGTGGCTAAAACATTAATCATAGTTTTTCTACAATTCACATAATCAATTTTCTGAAAGTATGGCAGTGTGTATGTTATACTTAGGTTTTATACCAATAAAAAAGGATAAATTTTCATTCAAAGTTTCCAGGAGGTTTTTTGTGATTATTATATTCCAAAGAAACAGAAAGACTATCAGAGAAAATATAGAACTTAACCTTAATAATACCTAAAAGATTACGACATTACTGATTGCAATTTTCTAAATTCGTATAAAATGTAGGCAAAACTCGGAATAGGGACGTATCGAATGCCGTTATTTGTGTAATTTTAGCACAAAATCACGGATAATTGTGAATTCGCAATAATTCACGTCGCAATTAATTATTTCTTTAAGGTAAGACAAAATGAAATATTCATGTTCCACACAACAAAGGAATATGAATGTGGACGGATAGATTAACCTGAATTTATATAATTGACACTATGATTGAAATTTGATGCATTTTCCTCGTAGATTGTCGATCTAGCGTTACTGTCAGATCAACAAATGGCCTATTATAGGCATTAGATTTCAATTTTTATTATGTATAAAACGCTTCAACAATTTCATAATCATAATGTCACTTTTAAAGCTGTCACTGTAACATTATTCCATTAAGTATTCATGTTAAATTATTTATAGAGGCAGATCAGACCCTTTTTCAGGAAATAAAGCAGTTTCTGCTGACAAAAAAGGCAAAGTAGAGTCCCAAGTTCCCCGTCTTAGCAAGGCTTTTGGAAGTTAATTCTGCCTTGTTCCCTAAAGTATTTTAAGATAGAAACATTCCATTCACTCATTCATTCATTCAATAATTCATTCATTCAATAGCGCGTTTACAATATAGATTGAGCAAAAAATTAATTCCAGTTCCAAAATTGACATTCTTCATTTTCATTGATGACCTCATTGGTATCAATAAATGCATTTTGTGGTCATACCTACCAAGTTTCATCAATAAACTTTTATTACAACGGTTGAGGGAGCTGGATGATTGGCATCTTACATTTGAAGAGTAAAAACCTTAGTATAAATGATAAGGATTCTTAATACCAATGGATGAAGGTATTTCAAGAACAAATCATGTAAGTGTCTACACAACATACTTGAATACTTAAAAACCTTTCATTGGGCTTTTCCAGAAAAAATCTGTTCACCCTATGTTGAGAATATGGAATACCTCTTGGATATCCAAATATAGTATTTCAACCCCCTGAATTTGACCTAGTTTCGCATTGAGATGCCTTGGACATCCACTTTTTTGTCAATTTTTCAGGTGAGACCCCCTAAAAATATGCTTTTCAGCAAAGCATTATCCCCTGGATGTCCAAAATTTGTGACAGCGAGACTCCCCTGGACATCCAATATCCTCAACATAGGGTATACAGTTTTTTTTTTGGAAAAGCCCATTGTTACCGGGTACTCTAATTTTTTTGCAAGAAAGTTTGACACAAACAAATTTTAAATGATATATATGTGGGTTCAATGGTAATACACAAAACATTTATGTCAAACATCTTACGCTAGACACAAATAGGCAATAATATTTGCATGCATATGGAATTTCATTCAGTCGTATGTCAATGTGAAAAGATGGTAAAACAGGAGTACAAGTTATTTGTCAACACCTGTATGTACACCTGGCTATTCAAGCAAAAATACTTGAGAGAAACAATATAAGAAAAATTTTGCTGTCGCTGCTTTTGCGGTTTTCTTGATTTTTACTTTTTTCGCGAAAATTAATCTCTCAAACTATTTAAATTATAGTGAAAATGACCTTGGGTTTAAAACAGAATACACATGAAAGACATAAAACGAATACTATAGGAACAATATTTTGAAATTTCTACACATTTTTTTGTCTCTATCACACAAAAACAGGAAAAATTAATATGAGGAAAAAACAGGACACGTAATTGATTAATTTTCTCAAAATCTAAAAGTTATCAGCCAAAACAACGTTTTATTCTGTCAAGTCGATATGAAGAAAATCTAGGATAATGAAAGATAGCAGCCAAAACATAGGGCTTTGTTATGTAATTACAAGGTTTACTTATTTTGTCTGACTAAAGTATTTAATATATTCTACAACTTATATATTCCTTCTATTTAGAAATAGAATGTGTTAAATTGCAGTATGGTTAATCAAAATTATTAGGGTCATGATGAAATACTACAAGGGAGTCAATGGGGAAATTTAGCAGGTTAAAAACAATTTTACAACTAAAAGCTGGCAATCTAACCTTTTCCATTCAAAGGAGAAATAGAACTATCAAAAAGTACATATCCTTTGGAGAGAGATACTTCAGAAAGCATACAAAAACATACAGAAATATACAGCTAATTTCTTTGCAGTGACTGTCAATTAAAAAAACTTGTGGTTTTTGTCAGTTAAACAAGATGCATGCAATAAAATATGTGAGGAGTTTTATGAAATGTGTGAGGTCTTTTTTTAAATGTATGAGATATGAGATATTCATGAAATAGAGTAAAGTAGAGTGTAAGTAGTGTGTTAATAAAATAGTGAAATAGTGAAATAGATGTTTTTGGGTGATTGAGTGATTTTAGGTGGTAGCGTGACCGAGATGAAGGAAAATTTGTAGCATGATAACGTGATAAAAAAAATTTGTGGCATGATTGATTTGACAAAGCATTGTTGTGATGTTGAGTGATACTGATAGCATGATTTTTATCTAGCTAGCTAGGGGTTTCTTAAAAATGAGTGAGTCTCACTCTCACATTTGATGCGTGAGTCTCACTTTAACATTTGATGCGTGAGTCTCACTCTCACTCTTATTCTCAATGATAAACTTGCTCATTTTAAAGAGGCCCCACACCCAGTCGGACACGAAATCGCCATCATGCCTGCCAATCAATGTTTTTTATCAATTTAATATCCAGCCCTTTTAATCCGATGTTAAAGACATCGGCACGACAGACAAATTTTTGCTGACCTAGATAGTTTTTAAAAAACAAAAACAAAAAGGAAGTTTCTGTTTATCATTTTGTGTTTGAAAACATTTAGGTCTTTTAAAAAAACTTAAAAAGAACACACCAGTCCTTCCTTGAGAATAAATCGTATAATGCCATGATTTTTATGATGCAAAATGGGCCATCTCAGGACAAGTATCAAAGTATAGCACAATAAGGTTTAGCTGCGTGCTTAATAAACCTCATTATTCAGCCATATCAGCAACAAAAGTGAATTACTAACTTACCCACAGGTACAAATTTGGCAAATGCACATCAACTTCTTTCCTGTCCCCATCTTGAATAGAAATCAAACATAGACTACTGAAACTTTTTGAAATTGACCTGAAGATATAGTCTTGCAAAACATGAAAAGAAACTGAACATTCAATAAAACAAAACTTATAAAATCACGAGTTGTTGCAGTAGATTGCTCTTCTTGTTGTTATTGAGTCTGCCATATTTGATTAGGCTTTTCCAGCTGATTACGCCGTTGCTATGTTAAATGTCGTCATAGCTAGAAAACAACAAACATCGACCGCTCGTCGTGCGTGGGTGGGGCGCGCGAACTAACATAATCATAGATAACCTGATATTTAGATCCGCTTCTCTCTCTTCACCGCACGCTACCGCTCTAAAGACAGTGGAGAGAAGAGTTATTCACCATTTGCCTTTAGAGCGGAGCGTGCGGATGAAGCGTAATACCCATCTGAATTTCAGGTTAAATCATAGCTAGCGTGCTAATCCGTTTTTCATGGTTTTTGGCCGAAAACCAGTCTAGCACGGTATTTTCCGGAATGAAAGTTGACCTTTTTTTCCCGTGTAGTCTCTCCTCCGCTGTTATTGTTTTTTTTGCGCAGCTGTTCTCGTTACGAAAAAAATTTGATTCCGATATTGAAAACATATAGACTAGTAATCTAGTCTAACATAATCACTGATCTCAGTGATCAGTGAACATAATAAACAATGGCACCTGGACTGGATAAAACTCTTTGAAGAAAATTTTTTGTTTTTGATCCAGCACCGGGTTTTGGATACTTTCAAACTGATTCTTTTTCTCGTTCCGAGAAATTTTGGCGTAGATTTGATTTGGCGCGCCGGAACAAACCGGTAATATTTTTTGGTAAGGATTTAATTTAAGTGCAGCAAAAATTCCACTATTGGCATGGTTTGGTTCGTACAAATTAAATCATAAGGACTAAGATTTGTCATTGATTTTTAATCACATTTATATAAAAGAGATAATTTGGTTGGGAGTCAATTTAAAGTGACGCAGCTGATTTTTTTGGCTTAATTTAGGCAACTTGAAGGTATTTTTTCTTTTGATTTATTCGCGGAGGTCGTCCAAAAAACATTTTGCTAATTTTTTGTAAATTTTCCACCGTCCTTAAAGAAATTTGATTCAACTTCGTCCCCAAGACCTTTTTCTCGCTTTTTGATATGCTGATGGTGCGTAGATAAAGTAGCCCTGGGAACGAGGATGAAATTTGACCATAACTGACATACGAATCAAAAGTTACTAAGAGTGGGTCAGACAGCATTGTAGACAATGGTAAATTATCGATTTTTCTTTTATGTAAGTTATCAGCAAATTTTAGTTACTCATCCCGCTAGTTACAAAGGAATTCAAAGATTTTCCTTTCCCGAGGTGTATTCTTTCAGTAAACAGTGAAACTACGGCAAATATTTACATATTGATTTACCTTAAATGATCGAATAAGCGCCCCCTTGCGGTTATTTGGGTATCAAATTAGAACAAAAGGGGGCGCTTATTTGAATTCTTTACAATAAGAGAACAACAAGTACTTATAAGAACACAGCTACCTTTTAAAATTGTAACTTACAAAATAAGATTTTCTTACGAACTTTAATTTTATTTCTCTAATCCCGTAGTTTACTACTTAAAACAGTTATTATCTTTATGTTTTTTGATATTTCACTCCTGTATGATTAAATGTCATAAATGATACTAAATGTTGTGAAGTGTGTAAGTCAGTAGATTAGAAGAAAAATTGTTTCAGAATATTTTGTGCCTCCCATACTAAATTACCGCCCTGTTATACTTTAATCGGAGAAACTTTCGCGAGGTGAAAAACTCGCGAAATTTTTTGGATAAACTTTCGCGAATTGAGGAATG
>JAUBWS010063965.1:0-29403 GCA_032270445.1 Darlingtonia californica | reverse complement strand
TTCAATTGCGGTATCGCGGAGCTTTCATAACAAAGGTCTTTTCATCAAAACTCACATTGACGTCATTGTCACCGCGGAATTTCTTTAAAGTACATATTTTTCGCGAAGAGCGAATGTTTTTAAATGAAAACTTTTTCAATCTCATTCGCGAAAAAATATGCGACTTTTCTTTCGGGGTTAACAGGTGTTCACATTCGCGAAAGTGTGTCCACTGCAGTAAGATTTAATTTTTTCGCGAAAGTAATTCGCGAAAAACGTATTTTGCTTCAGTGGACACCGGGCTTTAGAGACCAAATTAATCAAAAATGAAAGGTGTCAATAAATTTAATTGATAAGTGTGCCAAATTTAATTGAAATCTGAGGACTTTAATTTGGTACCAAATTTGCCCAAAAAATTACAGGTGTCAATAAATTTTGCAAAGAAATCACCATCATATTCAGCTTAATTGATTTGATAAGTGTGCCAAATTCCATATGAGCACTTTTTATTTTGGGATCAAATTTATTTAAATTTGGTACTGGAAGCAATTTTTTGGGTCGTAGAATCTATTTTTTGTAGTTTCGGCATCTTTGATCAATTTAATGGCTGGTTTCGGATGGTTTCGCAAACATTCTGGGTGGTTTCAGCTGGTTTCGAGTCGTTCCATTTTTTAGTATGTAGCGGTAAAAAGGAAGAAGCAACCATTTTCATGAGAAATTTCAAAATCTTTAAAATGCAATTTTTAATACCACTGTTTTGAGGTTTTGATTCATTTCTTACTAAAACGAACTGAATTGAACACTTTAAACTTTGTTTCACTATTTTTCCCTGAGTGCCTATGTCAAGATAACTTGGAAATCGCTGGAAAAAGTCTTTTTTATGGCCCAGAACATTGATGGGTACAGGGGCGGATAGAGACTATGTGAGTCTAAATCACATGTTAAGTAGTCTAAAATTACCAAAATCGGCAACATTTTATAGACATTTCGGGAAGAATCGGGGAAAGTTAATCAGAAAATCGGAAAAGTTCGGGATTTTCACATGGTGGTTTGAAGAGTCTGTATCCGCCCCTGGGGTACACATATAAGTTTCACATCCCACGCACCACAGAGTGGTCCCCGGTCATCAAACATATCATGGAATTGTCCGGCCATTTAAAGGGTCAAGATGATTTAGTATTTAGTATATTATTTAGCAAATATACGTTGACAAGATTAAAAATCCCTCAGCGTTTCAAACATTTTTTATTTACTTTTGAAAAGCATTATGCTTTTAACCCCTTGACTAGTGATGAATTTTTAGGTTGTAACCTTGGAGACCCACGACCGAAATGCAGGGAGCGCTCCTGAATTTAAGAAATAAAAATGCCCAAAGATTACAAAGCGCTAACAATGCACGGCTGTGGTTAACCTCAATCTACTCTCGAACAACGTAAATGAATATAAGTATTATTCAAAAAAATTCAATCTGTTATTGTTTATTCAAGTGCCAAATTTATACATCGCTAGGTATATATACATAAATACAAACTATTTTTCTAAGGAAAATTATCACATATTGTCAATTATTAGAAAATTTTATAGTATAATATTTCAAGAGTACTTAATATCTTACTACTCTTCGAATGTACATCTACAGAATCTACACCTTTTTTAAAAAACTTAGATCCAATAGAATTCCCTTCTTCATTTATTATGTGTTAGATCTTCTTTTTGGAGTTTCACCCTTACCTCATACTGAAAATTTTGTCAACCTACGTATCTTCCCAGATTTTTCGAACTGTAAATTGACTTTTTCTTTTAAACTGCAAATCTGCAGACTACCAAAAAGCCAATCTGAATTTTTTCAAGATCATCTCATCCAAAAAATGCAACTCCCAAGTATTGGAAAACAGTACGCCTCCCATCTTACTATATGCTACACTTTACAGGAAATCGAACTGTCGAAAATTTGACTTACAAAAATAATATTAGTGTAAGCATAATTCATTATTTGAAAATAATCAAAAAAAAGTTCACTGGATGACTTGTGCCATACAACTGTCATGTTATTTACTTTGCTTTTTCGTTTTTGTTCTTTATTTATACCAGTATCATGTTGAATTCACCATGGATAACAAGCACCAGTACAATTCCGACGGAAACTCCGTATCTCTCCTGTTGTTGGATTCATTAGCGACGTATATATTGTAGCCTAAAAGGGAAGTGGAAAGATGGATGAAACAATTTGAAACTATATTTACCCTATTCCTCCTAATATGCTGCTCTTAATTTTGCATCTGTGATCGATGTAAAGAAATGGTTTAAAAGATATCTACCATCATTATATGAAAACATAGTTTTGGATAATTGCTGAAAAAGAAGAGTTAAGTTGGGGTTGAGGTCCATACAAAATTTGTAGATAATGTGAAAGTTATCCAGCTAGTTTGTGAAAGATTGAGCACTAACACATGTGATAAGAAAGATTAACCACTTAAATATATTTGTCATGGAATTTAATCTTTTTGTGTTCCTTAGTAACGATCTCTGAACAAGAGAACGGTTCCGAATCAAGAAATACACCATGTCCAAAGATTTCAACAATGTTGCTACGTTCATTATACACTTTATTATCTTATTCATACGAACTAAATCAGACAAGGAAAACAGGTGTCGAATTGAACTGTAAAAGACACCCAGCTGTTGACCAGCACTTTTAACGATTGATTTCCAATTTCTCATAACAAACGAAAACTAGTTATACCTTGTTTCGAATTGGGATGGTAGATAACACATTGAACAACATGCTGAAATAATCGTGCTGCAAAGAAAATGAGAAGCAAGATAAAATATCAAATATTAATTCAGATATCTTGCGTCTTGAGTTTCCAGGCCATGGCATGAATTATAAAATCTCAATAATATCTAATGAAAGTCCAGAAAGGTCCTATGCGAATTTTTAGAGGTACAGCTCTAGTAAGTTTTCAACGGATCATTAGAAAAATATGTTTAAATATCTATCAAAACATAATCATCATCAGTTTTCTCTAGAATGCATGGCCGGACGACTTTAGAAAGGTGGGCTTTTGGCCCGTTGGATACCAAAATAATTCACATTTTTAAAGAAAAAAGTGTTCACAAGGTTCAAGTAATAAAATAACTTATCCATTTTTGACTAAAGTAGTTTTTTTCTGAAAATTTTTATTTATAGGTTTTTAGCATACTATCCATGAAAAATATAAATGAATTCCTTAGTATTGAAAGGAGTTGTAGTCGTAGGCCCAACAAAGTTTTGCTCCACCAAACAGTAATAAGCAAATTTATCAATAAATGTTTGTTACCTTTGTATTTTCTGAATTGGTAAATTTTGACATACACATAGTTGCCTAAACAAACAACAAACAAAAGCACGATCATAAGTAATTAAATAAAGCGAAGTAGACGTATTATTAGTATGAGCCTGTCAACGAGGATGTCAATCCTCTCTTCGAGTTGTACTTGACAAGACTTGTCTCCAATCGTCACTTAACATTAACACTTGCCGCACAGATCAAATTACCTTCACTGTGCCACTCATACGTGAGTTGGCGAAGGTCGGGCTCAAACCAGGAACCTTTCGATTACAAGGTGAGCACTACTCTACCAACTGACCTATCCGACCCAAATTGATCATAAAAGTCACCCACTATTAATGAATATTTAACTTTTCAGTAGTACACCTCTTGATAATCTCATTATCTGCTCTTAGAAATGATTAATGTTAGAATTTAGGTACATAAGATTAAAGAAATAAAATTAACTTGTTTTGGTTATGCCGTACCGGTTTTCGTCGATTATCGTAAAACGGAGGATTTTTCCAGTGATCATAGTTGGTTTGTACCAAGAAACGATTTTCTTTCGATAACCTAAGCAATAAGAAAAATCCAACAGTGAGCGCGAACAATTAGAGATAAAATAATATTATGTTTATAGAAGGGTAGTTAAAACTCCATTTTTCCAAATCAAAAGTACGTGTTGTAACATCCTTTTCAATTCTATATAATTATTGTTATTGATAATTGCACTTGCATTCCTGAAACTTCACAACGGAACACGGAGCCTTATAGGATTAACAGTGATATGCACATAAATTTTAATTATTACGCAGTAAAGCGAGTGCCATATCCATCAAAAATAATAGTTTTTAAAAAAGTATTACAAAACATTTGTCCCGTTTCCGTAAACATTGCAAATTAACTATCTCTTTTGGAAAAACTTTTTGACGAAAAATTCCAAAGGTGACAAAAGTGCGGACCAGCAAAATTGTTTAAGGATAAAGATTATTGGTTCACTACATTATAGATGCAATAACTCGCTTGTGTCAAGATCTTGGTTTCAAAAAAAATCGAGATTTAAGTTTTTTGAGCCGACGAAAATTTTTGCCGACATCTTTTTGACGTACTGATAGAGTACTTTTAGTAATGATATTTAACTTACACCATAGGTTCAACAGAGTCGGATTGTGACCGTGTGATGACAGTTCCTTCGTAAGGTTTCGTACCAGCTAGAATGTAGTATACAGATGCTAGGAGAGGTGTTTGTGTCAGCTTAGTTTTGGCTTCTTCGTAACTGAAATATGTAGAGATAATATTCATCTAAACAGCTAAATTATAATTGTGGAGTATTATTTCTTTACCCAACTCCACGACAACTCCACTCAACAGACACAGAATAACATTATTACCATTTTCTCCCGTTATAAACTTCTAGTTGAGATTCCCATTTAGCACCGGGCCAATCAATGTCGAACAAGAGGAAAGAAACAGTATTTATCGGTTTAGCGAATTTTGCTGGGCCTGTTCCTAGATACCCTGGCTAAAGACCTAGAGAGTGGTCCCTAATGGCCAATACCATAAATCTTGAATATTTCCACCACTTAAGTGTTAGTAAAGCAATGATATGAAGCTTTCGCCTTTTAAAATACAAGCTCAACCTCTCTGATATTCATTATCAAATTATGAATAAATATGTACCTTTTTGCATTTTCCA
Source organism: Darlingtonia californica (assembly GCA_032270445.1). NCBI lineage: Eukaryota > Viridiplantae > Streptophyta > Magnoliopsida > Ericales > Sarraceniaceae > Darlingtonia > Darlingtonia californica. Next base: position 24,417 of record JAUBWS010063965.1, on the reverse strand, counting down.
ACACATCTCTGGCTAGTATACTGGCAAATCTGTGATGATTTGATGGTGTTAAAACCCACGATACGATACCTAAATTTAATACACAATTTCGTTTATTTTCTATATTAACCCTATTCGGACCGGGGGCGGAGCCCTTCTGTTTTTCCTGAATAGCTTTTTAACAACAAAAGCTTATGTGCTGAAATTTGGTGACTTTAACTAAAATTATATAAGAAATAATTTAATCAAAAAAAAATTCAAAATTTGTTGCCATGGTTACCATGGTAACAAAAACTTTGGAGTCACCCAGCACCGAAATGTTTTTTTTTCAAATCTTTGGAATTGCTTGAAACATCTGATGACGTCATCACAGGTATTATGTCAATTCCCCCCCCCCCCCCCCGGCTGTGAGGAACCCCAAAAAGCCCGGCCTGAATAGGGTTAACCTGGAACATTTCAATTTAAATCATAGGCCTAATAAACCAATACAAAATTTAACTCTTAGAAAGTCACATGAAATTAAAAACGATCACTTAGTCTATTTCTACTACTGCCATTTCATTGAAAAAGAATAAAATTGAAAAATAATGTTTTATAGCATTAATGTTTGATGTGTTAATAACTTACTCAACGGACCACCCATGAAGTGAGTAGGGCTTCTTGAATTCAAACTGAAGGAAAACTTTCCCTAAAAATAGCATACTTTGCACATTAAACATTGTAAACAACCAATCCAGCCAGAATTATTTCAATAAAATTTTCATCCTATTTTATCTAGGTTGGAGGGGGACAAAGTACCCCTGAGGTTTTTGTAAATGAAATGTTTTCTGGTAAATGTTTTGCGGTAAAATTTCTTTCAATATTATTTCTGAAAATTTTGAAGAACATCCTGGAGTTGTTTCGGGATAAAACAAAGCAACTTACTGGTGAAATTCCAGTAAATGCACCAATGGTCCCAGCAAATTGCACAGTTCTGAATAGTGTTCTTCCACCAGACTGTAATAAAAAGTGCAAGTTACAAATTCACTCAATACTTTCAGACGAAGAGTCTGAATTTCCTCGTGCTTACTCTATCAAGGTTAAATTTGTGTCCATGATCAGCCCACTTATATACCAGCACTAGCATTGACAACATGAGGGTTTGTAGAGAGAATCTGGGGCTTGAGACAGACTCGAGTTATCATCACTTTAAGAATTTTATTTTCTTGTACTTATTCAATATCCAGCACATATACTAGGTAAATATCCCTTTCAGATCAGTTCTTTGAGTAATGGGTAAGATTCAGGTATTCAGATTTGGATTAGCTCAACGTAAATATTAATCGTAATTTTATATACCTGAAAGTCAACAGTTATCGTTAATGGTCTGAGTAATTCTGCAATGTTCCATGTATTGTCTTTCCAATCCCAACTTAAAATCAAAAATGGAAGTAAGAATCTTAGGTCAAAATCTTCCTCATTAAAATTAGAACAGAAGGTATTGCATTTTCAGGACAAGGTTTCAACAAATGATTCTCCATACTACGCATAGTTTTATTATTTTAGATTCAATCAATAAATTTTGTTTACCATGAAGTTTTGACTTAGTTGGCTCGTTTTAGTCTACTCTTTTTTTTATCAATATGAGTAAGTTAATGAGATTCTCATATTTTTAAATTTTAAGAAAATGTCACAAATGGAGAGAAATCTATCCATTGATCTGCAGAATATCGTGCATGCGCACATTTCTCTATAGTGGTATCTATGAGAGTGTCACTATTGTATTCTTACCCTAATAATGCTCCCAAGTCCAAATTCCTGCCATGATATATAAATCCTAAAAGAAAATTAATCTCTGGAATTAAAACCATTCAAAAATGGACATTCTGAAATACAAACTCTGATGGTGAGATAATATTGTTTTTCAAATTCCGTAGAACCTTACCATCTTCATCTTGTGCAACAATTGATGTACACACTTTTTCAAGTTCGTAGAAAATATTGCAGGCAAGAATATGAGCTAAAAAATGAAGAAATGTGATTGACGTAAGAAGTTACAAAACATAGTAACCTTCTGATCCGTACGGTAGGCGGTTGTTGGGTGTGGCCACCTACTCTTTTTTGAAGAAAATTCCTTTTTTCTCTCCCTTAAGCTATGTTCATACGAAGTTTGGGCAATTTTTATAACATAATATTGTACAATGTACCTTATTCTTTGATTCGGCCCCTCCCCTTTTTGAATAATTTTACGATGCGAGCCTGATATGATGACCATGGTTACAGTTGTATTCAACAATTATATTGATGAGATACAAAGATTTTCTATCAAGATACAAAACATCTGGCAAAATTATAGTAATAATTCAGCGAAAGAGATTCATCGGTGAGTCTACACAAAGAACATAAATTATATTTTCACCACGATTTTAAATGAAAATACTTACGCAACGGAATATCCAAGGCTTTTGCAATTCCAATGATTTCATCACCATAAGGTTGTGGGAATTTCTTGATTCCTTTTTCAACGAAGTTAGTGATCATGTTAAAAATGGCAGTTGGCATCATATCTTTCAAATATTCCACAAATTTTTTGATCTACATATATGAAAAACCATTACAAAATAAATCATGGTATGCATATAACTTGATATGTGCCTTATTTGGTGAAATTTTGAGATTTAATTTGACTTGTCTAAGAATTGATATTTTTAGCGTGGATTTAGTTTGGTACAGCGCGAAGTTTTACAAATTTGGCGCAAGTCGAATGTTGACCACCATTTTTAGTCTAATTTTACAACAACAAAAAAAAGTTTGTTGTTATTGAGAAATAATCGGATGAATTTCATTTTCAACAACAGAAAACAATATTAATTGGGCGGGTACGATTTGTTAATTTCAGGCCAGTTGCACCAATTACATTTCTTGAATCTTGAATTCAGTATGCAACATTTCAAAGTATGTAAAAGTTGATTTAAAGGGTTTGTCTCATTCAAAGTCCTGCAGACATTGATCTGACCATTTGCAAAATCTTGTAAGTTTATTTGGTATATTGTATCTACCTCTTGTTTCTTCTTCACAACAATGTGTCCCCATCGTTCAGCTGGTGGTAAATCAAGGTTTAGAATCTCGACATCGATATTGTCACTAATAAGAAGAAATGTATCCGTTAAACCAACAATCAACATCATTAATAAATTTCCATACAATTACAAAAGGGATAATAATCCTTTTTATAGCAAAATTCAATATGACCGATATCCATATAAATGTCATTTGTATTTTTTCTTCAGAGTCTGAAATTTAGTACACTTATTCCTCAGATGAATCCCCCGGGGTTTTTTTTATTTTTTTCTAATTTTCATTTTTCCAAACTTTTGGTCCAAATTAGACTAAAAACGCAACTAGGTATTTGTAGCAAAGTTGCGAAATTTAAACCTAAATAAGCATATTGCAAATTTTGTCAGTATTCCAAAAATATATACATATTGTTTTAATCTTTTTATTATCATTTCTTCTTCTGATGATTAAAAATTATTGTTATCTTTAACTATCGTTTTGAATTACCCATCACTTTAACGATCGACCAGCGCACCTTTAATTACCGTTGTTATTATGTAACAATTCAACGATCAAAACAATTTTTTTTTACCGCGATTTTCCAATTTTGACATTATTATATCAAAACTTTTTACGTGTAGATATAAAATACGCATATATTTTATGCACTAACGATGATTTTTTAATCGAAAAGCTTCTGCTATTTTTAATAAGATTTTTTCTCAAACAAAACAATTCTATATTTTTTACGCACTGAAGTTGAACCCAGCGCGGTGAGCGCGTTACTATTTCTTAAACGTACTATAAAATAGTTTAGCAACAACCTTGCGATAATCAATGAACAAGCGCACACTGGTGTCCGAAATAAGAGCAAAATTGCAAAATACATGTACGCATGACAAAAAAATTATATTTGCGGTGTGGGAATTATTTACTTTCCAACTTAAACATATAAGCGTATAATGATTGGCTTTTGTCATTTACTGCTGGTGGTGAAAGTGCGGTGACCAATGTGGATTTGGAAATTAATCACTGTATCTTACAGATTTTTGCTAATAACATTGTACATGTTTCAGATTAAAATCGATACAATCTTATGTCCATTATTGTAGATTTTCAGAAAAAGGGGTATCGGTAAAATGTATTAATGTGAAATAATTGCAATGTCAGTTGTTTCAACTTAGGTATACGGCTCTATTAATTAATTTGTATTGTCAATTTCACATTCTGATTTGTGTTTTAACCATTTCTCAAAACATTTAATTCGTTAATCCTCCATTGGGGTTTTTGAGATACAGTCTTTGTTTCAAGCATAACGAATAAGTATAAAATATCAGCCCGCGATGAAATTTCACATGTTAACCACTATCAACAGAATTGCTGTAAGAGGTGGCTAACGCTACGTGGTGAATCTACAGTCGATATTTAAAAAAAGAAGGACTGCGTTGAGACTCGAACTCAGAGATTTTGCATTACTTGTTCACTACTCTCTCGACTGAGGCTTTTTATTATAAGTGGGAACTGTGTGATGTTTTGGACTACAGTAGTTAGTATGTGCTGGTAAAAAACACCGATACTATCCGATGGCACGATACAAGAAGGTTGAGTCTCAGTTTTATCCTCAGCTTTCACAAAAGTCTATGAGGTTTGATCACTTAGCGTTTGGCACTCTCACAGCGTTTATCACAATAATGTTTGACATACATAAGTCCTCTGAGGATGATCATTGTACGACAATCCTACAATTGGCAAAAAATGTTGTAAATGAAAAAGGCATTAAGGCAAAGGACATCTTAGATATTTTTATTGAGTGGCTTCAGTGCTGTATTAAACAGTCGCGTGCGCCACTTTAGTCGTTGTTCATAACGTTTAAATTGCATTGAAACGACGTGCAATTAATCTAATGTGCCTACTGTTAATAATAATCGTCATACGATTCATTGTCGATGCACTCAGACTATAATTCACTTCTTACATCACCTTGCTACAAGGGTTCAAGGAATTGAGGATCCTAGATTTGACAATGATCAAAACGTAGCTCAGAAACTTCAGTGAATATCTTAGTAAAACAAACTTTAGGAGGCACTTGTAGAGTCTGTTGTGAGTGGTCTCAGTTCAATGCAAGACGTTCAGCTAACGTTCATACAACGTTCATATAGCTTTCAAACAGCACTTGAACAACGCTATACATCAACCTTATTTGGCTACTGGTAATAATGATCGTCATTAAACAGCATTCATTGCCAAACCACTTAGACGAAATGTCTGTTTACATTAACAAACCCCTACTTCAACATACAATGAAATATTTGACATACGTAGACATAACAGACTTGTAGGACAATGCCTCTTAGCGTCAGGGTACCTATTGACTTGTATATTGGTTTATAAATGTAAATAAAAGTTGGTAATTCAAATATTGTCTCCGTTATATTGGTGGGTTACACCTAGAAACTGGGAGCCTCCATGATCAATGCTAGCTAATGGTTTCTTAACTTAGATTCTAAAGCCCGACCCTTATTTCACACCAGCAAAAAATTATCAACAAGCAAGGGATGATATTATGACATACATTCTTATCAAGTTTTCTCGAAAATATTAGTACCACAATAACCTAGCATGTCTGCAGATGTGTTGTTACTGTTCATTAACTGTGGATCATTCCACGTTGGTCTTTAGCTGCAATGACCATGGTTAGAATACAATGTATCATTGTATTATAACCATGAAGAACAAGGAGTGAAGACGATTAAAAATACACATGTTTAGCTTTAAATTTCATGCTAAAAATACGTTGAAAAATACTTTAGAAGTCAAATACTAGGAAGACGAAAGTAACGTAGAATGCGTACATCCCACATTTATATTCATCCGTAGATCCTTGTTATTTCACTTAAAAGTTTAGAGGGCACTTAACCAAGGGTATATAATAAGGACTTAACTTTCTGCTAGGACTTGAAGCATTGTACATTTATGGTAATATTGATTAAAAAGTATCACGTGACCAACGCGACATGGTTCATTTAAAAACTCATGAATATCTTGCATTGCTGAAGGTTTTAAATCAATAATATTTCTAGATCAAATGTTATTGCAAATCTATTCTATTGGAAAAATAGTGTTTGGTATGTAACATACTGGTTAAGTGATAAAAATGAAAATGGTACCAATCTCCATTGTTTCAGTATAGGGGTATCAGTGGTCCAAATTTCAAGTCAAAAGCCTTTGTATTTCTTGAGAGCTTAGCCCCTGGTTCTACGAAGGGTTAAGAAAAGTGAAAATAGTCAACAGGCTGTTCAAACATAACAAAACTTTGAGGCACCTGCCATAAACAAACAATTTACAACATTACGAATTTGAAAACCTGTCATTGAAATCTACAACCAAGTTGACAACTGAAAATAACTATTATCAATATTTGTTTTCCTTAGAGGTCCTCGAGGTCAAGTTAGAAAATCAACAATAGTGTTCAATTTGATATTTACAAGTTAAGGTTCACCTTACAAAAATTCAACAGTGAAATCATGTCTCCTTATTCTCCATGGCTTTTTTTCAAATCTTTCTCAAATTTAATACTCATTTGATGACACTTTGAAGACATTTGCCTGCTTTGTAGACAATGTTTGACAGTTTAATGGATTATACTCTTTATGGGACACTAAAATTGTCTTTTGTTTTTCAAATTTGAGGACTCAGTTTTCTCTAATCTGAAATCTCATGTTTCCAGCCAGAGACTAAAGGCCGTTTTTTATTCTGGGTATACTTCCACTTTGGAGAAATTTCTTCAAGAAAATATTTTTCTCAGTCATAATTTGAGAAATTAGTTTGGAGCGATGGCTGTGTTGGAAAACAAGAAACAGTGTCGATATCTACGTATATGAAAGCTTTTATAACATCGGGACGTTTTAGAATTGGTCCATGTAAACATACCAATCCATTTGACGAAAATAACGAGACCTTTTTTGATGCCAAATTGAATTAGTCTCATTTCCCAAGCTTAAAAGTTATTGCAGTTACGGCTTGGAAAATTACTCGACCACGAACTATTTATTTCCCCGCAAAAACGCAAAAGCATTCCCATGGAATGGCGAATTATGTGAGTATTTATTTCGATTGTGAGAGGGAAAATATCCTAAGCAAAATATTGCAAATAAAAAACATTTGTTTCACTTGTCAAATGCCCGGAAATTGAAAAAGTGGCATGCCATATGAATTTGACCACAAGAACGTGATTTTTTGCGCCCGCAAAATTATATTTTCACACAAGGAAACCACTTGAGAACACATCTTAATCGGTGCAAACCCGCATTTGTCTAGTCCACGCTAATACCTTACCGTACTTAACTTAGTCAGCCCTAAGTGACTAAATTTTTCGTGGGTGACCAATTTTTGGGCCAAAAAAAGGTTTCAAGCTAAAAAAAATTTATGGTTTCAAAACAACACAGAAGCAATAATTCCTTTAATGTTAATATCAAATTCAGTAATTCAAAAATTGAGATTTCGTCACTTTGGGCCGACAAATAATTTAGTCCGACGAAAATTTAGGCCGACCTTTTTTGGCCGATAAGGCAGTTCGAATATTGTTGCACAAAGTTAATTTTATTGAAAGTAACGTGTGGTTATTGCTTTCCTTCTAACAAGTTTTTTTGTCTCATTTCCGTGAAAAACATTTCAATGATATTTTCATTTAGGCGAGGGGAGCCTCAGGGAGCCTCGGGGCTTGACCCCTCCAATGAATTTACTGGCAGTCATTTCTTTTCTTTGACCTCATGCCAAATATGACCATTTTTATTCAATCTTCAAATTTTAAATGAATTAATCATAGATTTTTCCATAATCTTGGAACAAAAACCTTAAAATTTCTCGTGATAGGAACGATTCCAATTGTTATAGAACATTTAAACAAAATATTCTTCCACTGACTGTTTCAAATATATTTTTCTCGAACACTAGCGCACTGAAAATGATGTTCGACTTTCTATTCGTAATGATAACTTACTTTTCATTTGGAGGATATGTATCTGTCCTACATTCTTCCAAAACCTAAGATAAAGATGAGTATTAAAAACATTTGCTACTATGCAGCGTAACTTTTAAAGTGTCTAATTTCACTATAAAATTTATACCAAATTTCCATTTTTTCCACAATTTTCTCAAAAGAACTTTAAATCCTTTCTCAGACATTCCCTACCAGGATTGACAGTGACCAAATTCTGCCGTTTGTCTACTAAATTTCACGACACTCATTCAAGTCCACAGTAGGATTCAGAATCAAGAAATTTGATCATTCTTGTGATAATGTCAATTTAATAATTTTTGTGACATTCTCATTATATCCCATGATTTCAATGTCTACCGACCCCTTTCAGGCCATGTTAATGATTCCAGTCAAGGACTTAAACATTCAGAAATTTGATTAATGGGTTGTCACATTATTTGCTTGTTCACATGTGTATAGGGATTATGTTTAGTATTGTCAACAACAAGCTCAATGTCAACAGCCTTTGCAACAATGGGATGTTATTGAAATACCGATAATCTAACGGCTTACGATCTAGGCTTGAAGTTTACTGACAGCTTATGCAATAGGGTGTTAACCATACCCCTTGGCAATAAACAGAATATCGAACGGTTCAAACAGTAATGTTCAAGGTCTTTTTAGCCAGATTTGCATTAGAATGCTAAAAATGTCTTAAAAGCAAATATTGAAGTTTTATCAAAAGCTTCGGAAATAGGATGTTATAATCAAAACCCAATTATCAAACAGCTTAAGGGTAAAGTTCGAAGTTTTTTTAACGGCCTTTTTTCGATATGATACTCATAGTAAATCGATGTTTGAATATAACGGGCAAAAAGTGAAATTTTTGCGTTTTCAGTCTAAAGCTTTTAGGAAACTTTTGTAAAATCAATTGTCTTCTCAGTGGAGGGGGTCCTATTCAATGGTGAAAGGGTATTAGACCTTTTTGGATTGGTTTTACAAGATTCATAAATAAAAATATTAACGGGAAAGATATTCCACCGCCGGTACCGTTATTTTGACAAATCAGTCCACGGTATTTTTGAAAAATAAATTATGAATGAGATATTGGAATATAGAAAACCTGTTGACAATGGTGAAGTGGTGTTTTACGTGAATATTGTTTCTCTCCTTCCCAAGAGACAAATAACATAAAGAATTGAATAAATCTGACTTTAACTTCGTCGATTACTACGATCAATATGTCAATTTGAATTAAATCAAATCTGAGTGATTTTACGACACTTACAAGAAATTGAATGGTTAAAACACTTCCTTTCATGAGTATCACAGACTGTATGACGCATTTGCGATTTTTGTGTCACTTGCTAAAGTTTTTCTCACTTTTCCCCGACTTTTTTCACCACGATAAGGTATTACGTTTTGGGCTAACTGAGTGTAAAAGAGGATTTTGTCATCACTAAAACCACATTGATTGTAGTTGTTGCCGCACGTGTGACATTGTGCTGTTTACTTTTCTCACGCGCACGAAAGTGATTTTCGAACCTATCCGTTAAATGTCAAATTTTTGAATGAATCAAAGCCGTATTGCATTATAGCCACCTCGTTAATTTCTTGTCAAACACTTTGATATGTTTCATGTTGTGTCATCTTACAATTTTCTTCAATTATTCTTTTGCCAGCTTTGTTTACTAAATGACATATTATGGGCTCACCGAAGTCCCGTTCAAGCAAGCAGAAAATTCTGCATGCCTGTCCATTAGGAAAAGAATATTGAATATACATTGCCGCAATACGGGAAATTAGCTTCTGCAATTATGCTTTTTATGCATTTCTTATCATCATGAGTTCATTTGGCTCAAAGATAAATTTGATTTTTTTACAATAATACATTTTTCATGACCGCAAAAATTCTTAATGAAAACAAATTGTTGTTTTTCGCGAAATTTCTGATCAAGTATCTCTCAAAGTATCACTTGAGTTCTCTTGCTATTTTTAATGCAAAACTCAACTCGCATGAATGTAAATGGGATCATAACTTTAATTTTTAGGAATCTGTGAGCAGAATCTAATTTGCTAACTATTTCTGTGCGGGGAATTTTAAGCACACTGTCTATTCTTTGAAAGGGGCTTGCTCGTTGGTGCATAGGTCATGGGTCAAGGGGAGCTCTTAAGTCACTACACGTAACATTCCCATAAAAATACGTTCGTTAAGTTGTTGAAATAATTAAAAAAACCGGGGAAATAAAAAAACATTGTAGAGTCAGTTGAATTATACGTTGATGTCTTTACAGCGTATGAATTGGTGGCGTGCAAGGCAGGAAGAGAGGTAAAAAGTTGTCAAATGAAATTTTTGATTACATCAAAATGGCTTTTCCTTTGCAATTGCGACCTACCTTTTAACATTCAGAGCTATCCTGTTTGATATCAAAACGATTTTCTTCGGATAAACAAATTGTTTTAACTAATGACTAGATAAACAAAGGGGTATTCAAATCAGAGGAATTGGTCTCATGTTGAACCCATCTTAATTCTGTTTACAAATTCGAGGGTGTATTGTAGGGTGGTTTTTAAATCTAAAAAAATAACATGACCTTTCCGCTTTCTGAATTTTTTATTCTTTGTGAACAACCATCTCAACTCTGACATTTTTTCAAGTTTCAGAACTTTGATTCATGATTTTGAAAGTTTGTTCAAAAAATTACTTTTGAAATTAATTTTTAAATTTTTTCACATTCAGAACGGAAACCAAATCTTCGTTACTTCTTAATAGTGCATTAAATTCGTTAACCATAAATTTTGTCGGCTAATAAATATCGTCGTTAAACACTTTTTCTTACTTTCTCGCAAAGTCAAACTTCAAAAATCCATCATTTTCCGAAAACTTTGCTACTGTCCACCGAAGAATTTTTCACCGAAAAGAATCGCAAAATAGTATTTGAAAGTCAAACAATAAATCTTATGGACACTAAGATACGTAAGGTAATCAAAAGTATTAAAATAAAATACCTGACATTGACAGGATGTGGCTAATGCTGCCAGGATAAATGCTGCCAAGATAAATGTCATTTTCATATTCGCAATGTTTCTCTTGTTTGACAATCTCGAACAGTTAAGTCAACATATATCTATATATCTAAAACAGGAAAACAAGTAAAACTTGAAAAACTAGAATCTTTACTGGAGTCGTTCAAACAAGTCCAGTGGTGTATCCAGAGATGTCGTACTGACAGGAGGCGAAAGAGAACTGTAATCAAATTCTTTTTAAAAAAGTAATTTTGTATTAATTGCTAAAAACAAATGACAATGGTTTTCTCTCCTTCTGACTTGTGAAACCTACACTAGATACACCATTGAACGCAATTTCAAACATCTGTTCAAGCAAAGGCTCCTCTTGACAATAAATGACCCATCCGTCATCAGAAATGGATCTATAGTCTATGTCATGTACCAAAACTGAAGTCATGTTGACGCTGTAGACAGCCTTTGTCTTTTCATAAATGTTTCGATAATATTTTTATATATAAGGCTTCTGTTTCTTGTGTAAACAAAAAACTCGATACCATTTTTAACATTCAGGAATCGACCCTGTGCCCGACTCTTACGTTCGTTGTCTTTCCAAATGTTTTCTTTTGATTAATACAGAAATTCAATAGATACAAAAATGTAGTCCATTGCACTGGAACTAATTCACAAACAAAAAGGTAAAATTATGTCAGCCATATTGACGTAAGTCATGATGAAATTTTCGCTGTCAAGTAAAGATGCCCCATGACACTTTTGTTGTTGTTTACGGATAAATATGACATTATTAGAAAGCAATTTGAAGTAGAACTTACGAGAAAAATGTCAATTTTAAGCACCTGGTCCCCAATGGCACCACGTAATTCAATTCAATACATTTACAACCAACCTAGCTAGACTAACTCCTGAATGTCTCTTCAAAAATCACTAGAAAATCAAAATATTCTCACATACTATATTTTGATTGCTTGCCTTTAATAATTTCGTGGTCCAGACACCCTCCCAAAACTCGCAAAGTATATATTCAGTTAAATTATTGGTCTTTAAAATCAAATTTAACCTGAAATATTCAGCATTCTTTCAAATAACTTAGGTATACATATATCGTAGCTAGCATTCAGATTTAGTACTTCAGTTACAATGAAGTATGCTCTCTTACATCAGTTATTGTCAAGAATGAATTGACAAATCTATACTTCTAGCACGTCGTTTAGTAAAACACGATGTAATTTGAAATTTCGTGTCATAGGGATAAAAAAATTTTCTTAGAGCGGGCTGTGTTTTTTTTGCCACCGAAAAAAAGAAACCATAGTTTGACATTGAGGTGAAAATTTTTAAAATCAACACATTCAGATTACGGGAAAATGCAATAAAATATATCAGAGTCGTGCAGAATCACAATCAGTCATTTCTTCTTCTGAAAATTACTTGATTTGGAAAAAAATTTCGTTGAAACATTTTTTAGGATTTAAGTCCCACTTTGCCCTCTGCATACAAATTTGATGAAGAAATAATTTGTCGCCAATGGTGCTAAAATCACTCCGATAAAAATGGCTCAATTTTTCAAAAAGTAGACTTAATTTAGTTTTTCAAGTTTGGTTTGATTAATTTGGAATTTGCGCCAAATTCAATCAGTGCCAAATTTATTCTCCGTCAAAATATCAATTTCGCCTTACGCCGCGCTAACAATTCTCCGGAAAAGGTATTTTTGAAAGAAAATGTCAAACATTGGCTCAAATCCAGAAAGTTTCTAGCAAGATTAATGTACTTTAATAAAATTTAAAGCAATGAAAATACCAATTCAAAGTGCTGATATCAGCAGAAAATAGACAAAATAGCCATATTTTGCCCCTTAATGGGCGATAAAGCACGAAGTGCTACAAATTTTACAAATGATCCCATTTTTCTTACCTACTTCTCATGCTCCATCGACTGGATCAATCAAAAGTTTCAAATTCATATCTTCAAAATTTGACTTTCACAGGGGGACCATTGACAGCTTTTTAACCCCAATAAAAGGCCTGGTAACGAGAAATTGACCAAATAAATTTTACTAAGAGCGACCATTTCATAAAGGGTAGGCTAGGAAGATTTCAAAAAGGTATAGTTTGTCAGTCCACCTCTCGGGTTAGGAAAAACGCCAATTTTTGATCTTTGCTCCCCGACTGATTAGTAGATGGAAAATTGAACTAAAAAAAAGCTTGAACAGAAGTGGAAAAGTAAGTTGGAAAAAATTGTGTTCTTGAATCTGCCGAAACTAATGATAATCAGACTGAAATTAAGTTCAATGTGTCTTTTTGCAATTAGCAGAAATTCTCATTCTAAAATGAAAAACATAAATACGTTTACTAATATTGGTGTCGAAATTTCGGAAAGGAACGGACATTGTGTAAAAATCTCGATGAGGAAGGATAAATCAACTAAAATGTTTCAAGAACATGATAATAAGATTAAGTCTGAAAATGACCACAAAGTAAGCGAACTGTCAGCCTATTACTGGTATTATTTCAAAAGCGTGTAAATCACTTTACGTCATAATACTGATAAATGGCTTTGTATATAACAAAATATGACCCACGTTGGTGCATCGCTCGTTTGTGTTGGCGCGACTTACATAAACATCAGTCGATTGTTGTCAAAATTGAGAGGATTTTGAAACCAACGCTTGCGGTTATGTTCAAGACATTGGATATAAAAACATAACTGTCAAAAATGCTTACAAGCTCAATACTAGGAGGCTGTCGGTTTAAGAATCTACTACCAGTTTTTTTTACTTCGGAAAACACGCTGGAATGAGAAAATGCACTTGATAGTTGCTTGGAGAAATTTCCGTTCTCCACAACCAATATCTACAACTAACGACCAATCCTTAGCAAAAATTAAAAGACAAAACATAATTCTTCAACTAAAGATTTTGATCCATTGATAAATTAGCAACCAATTGCAATGAAATACTTATCTTACGTCGTCTTTCCTTCTTTTGGTCCTTTGCTGATATATGAGAAATCCCAATTTAATCCCCACAAAGAATGTTATTTGACTTAACAGTGAAGATATTATTTACCGCATCCGCAAAAATTAAACCCCGCGAAAATGTCTTTTCAGCTTCAACATTTTCAGATCATTTACTAAGGAATTTTATGTTTACGTCATCAGAAATTGATGAATGAAATTTTTTAGGTAGAAAAAAGGTCAAGAAGTTGAAAAATATTGAGTGGATAAAGTGTTGAAATTGACATGAGTAACTTCTGTAGAAATGTTTTGAATGGAACCAAGCAAAAACTCTATGAATTAAGAATTTTTAAAATGTCTTTCAAGCAACGCGCTTCGTACCCAATTAGCATTCTATAAACAGACATCCAGCAACCATTTCTTTTTTAAAAAGTGACAAAATAAATGTAATGTAAAACTGCAATGTAGAGACGTTTGATTCACAAAATATAGTCAAGAATAAGTAATTAAGTAACTAGTAAATCTATTTTCATTTACTTGGTCATTGATATCTCAATTTTTAGACAGATTTGAGCACTATATCATTATATACAAACTTCAACGGGGGAAAATGTTTTAAATGTTTTTGAGTAAGTGTGCTATTGGTTGAACATTAAGTCACATCGGATATTGTTGAAAAAGATGCATTTTTTTGACTGATTTATATTTTGATTTTGATTTTGATTTTGATTTTGACTAATTTTTGACTGATTTATTTATTCCTAGGCTCGCTAGCCAGTCTCTTTTCCGATAGACCGAGTACAATAGGGAACAATTCGGAAAAATCGAAGAATGTTTCCCTGACATTCAATCCAATGCATTTTTCGTTTTTTCTGCTATAAAGATTGTTATTTTCAATATTTCCCATACAATACATACCTACTAGCCCTACAAAGAAAATCATGAAATATTTCATTGCACATAATTGAATACCTTACATACTTTATTGCCTAAAAATGAATCACTTCCCTTCACCTACTTAGAAATATTATGTAAAATATAAGATCGACTGCGGTGTTTCGTCATAAAGGAATTCAAAAAATGTCCATTGTCTATGGATTAGCCATAGATTTGCATAGCTTCCCAATAAATCGCAAGGTCAGCTAATTGTTTTGATTTTGAAATAAGAGCGGCGATAAGAAGAGTTATACAGTGTAACCTAGAAAAATATCGCTATGAAAGAAAAAGTCAGATTACGCCAAAATACGTGGTCTCAATTTTTTCTTCCTTTGGCTCCGCTGTGTTTTTTCAAAAATTGAAAAATTTCCAAGATTTTTTCAACACTTTTTAAACTTTAAACTTAAAATTCTGGATAATAGATTGAGACAAACTAGTTAAGTTTCTTAAGTCTCTTAAAAAATGCGGGTGATTCGGGCCAATTTCGAACCATTGAGAAGTTATGGGCTTCCAAAGACATAGTGGTATTTTGGTCAAATTTGGACGCGCATATATGCTTCCTTCGGAGTCTAAGGGTTAAGAACCAATAAAAAGTCAAAGGACCAAAATTAATGAAACTAAGAACATCCTTACAGAAGAAATTCAACTCATCAAAAGTGAGATTTTTCAACCAACGAAATGTCTCATTTCTGTTTTCAGAGCGCAGTGAAACTCATTTCCTTAAATGCAGCTAATGGATTAAATCAAACACTCGTGTAAACCTGTCAACTCAAAAATAAAAAATCATTTCTAGTACCAACGCTTCTAGCCTTCAGACTTTAACGTTCTGGAACTTCCGTTTAGATCTTAGACATAATAAGGTTAAGAAACCTTAAAATCTACGAAGTGCAATGTTGCATAATATCCGTTCAGGAAATCAGTAAATCAATCAACTTTCAGCAGCACAATCGATCAGCGTCTAAGTTTGGCTGGCGGTTTATCGCAGATTTTGGTTTGTTTGGCCTCTCTCATCCAAACTTTCATCCCAAGGTAGCTAAAATAGTCCAAATATTGTTGCAATCCAATCCTTGTCTACGGCTTTTTGCATTTCAATGCAATCGTGTTAAGTCACTATTGCAACCTGAACTTTATCCCGTTTCTTGCCAATCTTAGACTAGTCCTTTTCGTATACAGTAGAGACTCTAACACTCCATTGCCTCGATCACCAGACACCCTCCAAATTCAATAACTGTTTGAAAATTTACCACGTTGGCTAAAAAGTTATGCAAAGTTTGTACCCTGTCAATAGCATGATCCTTACTGACATTGGACTCGTTGAATTTTAGCTTATAAATGAGGAAAAGTGAACACAAAACCTGTTACATATTTTTGTATAATAGTTTGAGTTTACAATCGAAAGTTGAATCAAGCGTTTTGAAATAATCACAATGAGGTCAGCCAGTTGTTTTGATTTTAAAAATAAGAGCAGCGATAATAGAACGATACAGTGTAACTTAGAAAAATATCGCAATGAAAGAAAATGTCAAACTGCACATTTTTTCAGAACAATTTCGTAATTTCAAAAAGAGGAGGCTTAGTTTTTTTCCCATCCTCGTTCCCAGGGCCCCTTTACGGCTTTGTTTAGATTTTAGATTTTCCATCAGCATATCAAAAAGCGAGAAAAAGGTGCTGAGGACGATTTTGGTGTTTGCAAACAAAAAGGATAAATCAAGAACCACCACTCTTTTTATCATGTTATTTAACTTAACTTTTAACTCCTTTATTTGTTTCTCCATTTTGCAAAAGATTCGTGTGTTAAAAAAAAATCATTTTTACGACATTATGCATATTACTACACAGAAGTTAGAAAACGGAACAGCGTGTCAATAGAGGAAAAATATTTCATGGGACACCACCAAGGTCGTTGGTATTAGCTGGGATTGCTTAAATAAACAACTGAAATTTAGCAAGGATCTCAAGCAGGCTCTGCAAAAGAAACTTTACAAAAAGTTGTAGACGTTATACAAACCCAGTCAATAATCTATAAACAATGAAAAATGATCACTATTTACAGTAAGATTTGACATTTGTTGATCTTGTCTTAAAGATTGCTTAAATTTGCTTTACAAACTTCAAGTGTTTACTTGACCCTTTGGGTACGATAATTTTTTGACAGAGTCTAAAATGAAAAGCTGAATCCAGCGCGCGCACCTCGCCCTCCTCAATCACACCCCTAATGGCCTGCCAGGCCGCTATATTGATAATGAGGCAGTTTTAGAGAATTATTCCCAGAAGTTAACGATGCCTGAAATTTGTCCCTCGGACAAAAAGAGGTGGGGGTAAGCTAATCTACATTCTAATTAGGCAGGAGCGGGTCTAGTTTCAAGAGTAAAGCATAAAATAACTTAAATGTCATTATCTATTATCCGATGACTAAAGATTATCTGTTAGTGATCTTTTACACTCTTCCTATAATTTTGCAGTGCTAATCTTTTGCGACTTCAAAAAGGAAAAAAAATTGAACATCATTTTTCAATGCACATTTATGAAAAAAAATTTAGAGGTAATTTTCAGTGAAAAAGGGCAAAAAACAGCAAAAAATGGTGACAATTTGTGTTTGTTTCAGGTATTGTGAAATAGACTTTAGATCTGCGCCTCATAGGGTTAAAAAAGCATTAGACAGCTTTCAAAATGATATCTTAAATGACTAATTCATTTTTTAGTTCCCACAAAATTTCCAAAACAATGGATTTTTTCACTATTAACCCTTAGCGCGTGAAAAAAAGGAAACATACGTTTAGATTTGGCTAAAATACTGTACTGAAGGCTCAACCATTCAACGTATCCATTTTCTTAAAGAGCGGTAAAGGGACTTTTGATATGAACATTTACAAGTTTGTCGCTTTCTAGTGTCCAGAAATTTAAATTTCAAATCTGTGCATCTGTGCAATTAATCGTCAATGAGGACAATGTATGTTATTGATATATAACGAAATAATGGATATATACAGAAGATTGAGAAAATCTGACCTTTTTTAACCCTTCGCGGTTGGTGGTAATGGATAACTGGTAATAGATCACCGGTATAGTATCAAAAAGATAAATGACAGACGTTGAAAACTATGTTGAAACCTACCTGGCCATCAGCGCACACCTGCAATCATGGCATTTAACTTTCCAACCAAAGAGAAAATTCATTATGATCGATTCCTCTGATTCATTTATGTAGCATAAAAGAAGTATTTGCTGCTGCTTTCGCTTATCCCAAGCAAGTCGGAAATATTTCATTGAATGTGTAATCACAAAAATTGGATAAAGAGACAAATTTTCTTTTTATTTAATGTAAATGTATGCCAAATATTTAGACAAACATTCCTTCTTTGAGGTAACAAACGCTATATAACTTAAACCAGGCGCAGGTTAAGCCGATAAAATAGAAACGGTTTTGGACTGAATTTAAGAATGTTCTTCTTCCTGCGGGACATATTGATCTTCATTTCATTTTTTTGAAAGTTTGACATTATTTTTCGGGCAAATAAAGGTCGGCCTAAATTTTCGTCGGACCAAATTATTTGTCGGCCCAAAGTGACGGTATCTCTATTTTTTAAATCCTGAATTTTGATCTCAAAATTATGCGAATTATTGCTTACATATGTTTTTAAAGCCATGAAAATGTTTTGGCCCAAATTTTTAGCTCAAATTTTCGTCACCTCCAAAATAGTTCGTCACTTAGAACCAACCTTTTTTTGGCCGACAAGGTAGTGCCGAATTTCTAAGAGTATACAATGCTGAGACAACGTCTTTCCCAGAGCCTCTTTTTCGCTTTCTGATATGCTGATGACGCGAGAGAAGGAGGCCCTGGAAACAGCTGATGTAAATTTGCTCAAATTGAACAAATTTTAATTCATACAACATGCAATTGGCAATGGAAAGCATTTAAATAGTTACTCACAATTTTCCTTTATTATAAAATTTAAACATACACAGATACAAAATAACAAAAAAAAAACACCGACTAACATTGAATAGGCCTCCAATCCCGCTAGACACACTAGGCGATATCGCCAGGAATGAAAACCAAGGAGAAAGAATATAAAAGTATACATAGCTAATACTGATTACAAGGAGAGAAAAAACGCAAAAACAAATACAAAAAGGAAAAGTTACTTCATTGGAGAAACAGACGTTCACTAAAACAGTTAGTTTGAAAGTTAATGACAGAATTAAGTATTTCACAGTTTACATGATTTTGCGGATTTCCGTATAGAAGGAGCCTGCACATAAAGACAGGATTTAGCGGAATTGGAAAAATGTTGAATGTCTGAAGATTGTCAAGTAGGACTTGTCTCTCATTGGACAAGGTAGAGCAGTGCAATAGGAAATGCGCTGTGGTCTCGATTGAATTGAATTGGCAAGCACAAAAGGGGTTCACTGTGTCTAAGAGGCCATGTCTAAATTTGTGTTATCGTAGGTGACTAAAATCAACCCTTAGCCGAGTGAGCAGAGCTAAACCATGTTGGTTATTAACCTTGAAAGTTGGGGCAGGTTTTGGACGCAAAAATTCAAGAATAGCTATTTGATGGTAAAGGTCTTATACGACTATCCGGGTTGTTCCATTGCGAAATGCAGTATCATTCAAAAAGTAGGGAACGGAAAAAAAGAACATTTTTTATTCATCTTATAATTTTGAGTTTTTCTTGTAAGAAGCATGATATACTTTTACAATCTTTTCAAAAAATCTGTAGAAAATTCACCATTTATTTTTTGTCTTTACAATCAAAAGAGTAGAAATATTAAATTAGTTTTTTCAATGTTACGTTTAGGAATCAGCTCACCTAAAATCAGCTTTTCACGCCATAAAAAAAGTCATCAGCTTAACGCCACTGCACCTCTAAAACACATCCCGCCATCAAGAAAACAACTGGGGCTTTGATATTATATCCTTTTGGTTCTGCCTCGTTGACGTTGTCGTCAAATACAAACAGTTGATTGCCTTGTAACGACATTTAACCCTGTGTTTTGTAAAAAATGTCAAACTTTTAGATTTTGTCCGACTTTGATTGAGCTGGGGATAAAAACATTGTTGTTTCTATCCACCGGTTGATAATATGAAACCTCGTGCCATTTTGTATTTTTCTTTGAGAATTGGAAAGCCTTAGGTGGACAATAACACTTGCAAAGTCAATATCATTTTAAAGAATTGTGTAATAAATCACAATTTCAGATATGGATTGTTCTGTCATTTCTCTTTGATGTGTAGCGCTTTCCTACTTCTCTTCAGACTAATCAGTCGTCTTGTATTTTTTTTAAAGTGCTACACAGCAAAGAGAAATGACAAAACCATCCATACCTGAAATCGTGATTTACTGCACAATTTTTTACAATGAATATTGACTCCTCCAGTTGCTGTTTTCGCTTATCCCAAGCAAGTCGGAGATTTTTCATTGAATATGTAATCAAAAAAAATAGAAACTTTTTTCTTTCTTCTTTCTTTTCTGATTTGGAAGAAGAGACAAATTTTCTTTTGATTCAATGTTAGCTGTATACCAAATGTTTAGACAAACATTTATTCGTATGTTTCCTTCCTTGAGGTAACAAACGCTACATAACTTAAACCAGGCGCACGTCAAGCCGATAAAATAGAAATGGTTTTGGACTGAATTTAAGAATGTTCTTCTTCCTGGGGAACATGTTGATCTTTATTTCGTTATTTTCTCTTTTTTTTTGAATATTGACATTCATATTTATGGGCCAAAATTCATTTTATAATTCAGAGTTTTTCTTGTAAGAAGCATGATATACTTTTACAATCTTTTCAAAAAATCTGTAGAAAATTCACCATTTATTTTTTGTCTTTACAATCAAAGGAGTAGAAATATTAGACTAGTTTTTTCAATGTTACGTTTAGGAATAAGCTCACCTAAAATTACCCTTTCACGCCATAAAAAAATCATCAGCTTAACGTTATCGCACCTTTAAAACACATCCTGCTAAAAAATAGTGATGTTTCTATCCTCCCTTGGATAAAGATTGTATTTGTATTTTTCTTTAAGAATTGGCAAGCTTTAGGTGGACACATACAAAGTCAATATTCATTGTAAACAATTGTGCAGTAAATCAAGATTTCAGGTATGGATGGTTTTATCATTTCTCTTTGATGTGTAGCGCTTTCCCACTTCTCCTCAAACTAATCAGTGGTCTTGTTTTTTTAAACCGTTTAAACATGGGACCATGTCTTTCAGGCCATAGACTGTGGATAACTTAGATAAACATCCAAATTTGGTTAAAATTCTCTCTCTAAAAATCTGATATGCCTTTGATGCACTAACTACTGAGCGCTTACCCTTTGGCTGCTAAAGGGTACATATTTGTACAATAAAGTCTTAAAATAGCTAGTAATTGATGGAGAAAAAAACTTGATTGACAGAAAATAATTTTTCCTTCAGCCATGCTGTCTTCAACTTTAGTTAATTTTATCTCAAATATAAAAAATAATTCCTGGAATTCTATATTCTCTCTTGGAAATAAATATGTAATTTCGGCTCAGATGAAGATTTTGACGTACTTTTTTGAGTTTATTTGGCCTGAATAATTTTCTAAAGCAATAAACCATCAAAAGTCGTTATATGCCTTGTTATATGTCTGGCCTAAAAAAAATGAACCCAAATACTTGGAAATTTCAAAGTTTTGAAAAAATATCCACCATTTTGAAATGTTGAGGCTTTTGAATTGTTACCATAGCAACAAAATTTTGAAAAAAGTGTAGCAACAACCAATTGCAGATTTTGATACAGTCTTCCAGAATTTATATACAGTTTACTTTTGTATGTGTGAATGCAATTTCTAAGAAGTTGTCTCACGGTAATCTTTAGCAATTCGTCAATAAATAGAGTCCATACAGTACTGGATTCGGAAAGTATTTTGTATAGTATAGCGGCTATAATTACAAAAAATACCACAAATCACTAGTAAATCAAAGAAATAATATGACGAAAAAATAAATAGCTCCCACAATCAATGAAATAAAATGTTGTACAAAATCATAGTATTGCAGTGCTTCACTCCTTGGTTTTTCATGCAAAACTCTTTGTATAAACATGATGCAGATGAAGAACAAGATTTTCAGAAAGATTGCGCAAATATTGTGAATATATTTCACAACTGCTTGACATAAATGTTTAATCTCGTTTCAACCAACATTAGAGAAATTCTGTTTCATTTCAAAAGTTAGATCCAAAATCGTTGCTTTCTTTAGAATGCTTGCTCCAGACTCCTAATTTGGGGAAGTAAAGATTTGAATAGCTCACGACTTCCTTAAAAATAGCATATACCTACCCAAAATCTTCTATACAGTTTCTGATAAGCTTTCAAATTTGATCAGTGAAATTTCTCTAAAGCATTTGAAAATTATAACGTAGATACTGTAAAGCTGGTGTAAGATCCTCTCAAGAAAATTGTAGCAGACAATTTTATAATCAGTAAGCCATGAGGTGAACCTTGTCCACAATTTCAGATTGTTCGTAAAGTTATAATGTTTTTTTTTGGGGTAGCAGTGCCCTATTTTTTGCCTTCTGATACTGTTAAAATGTACTAGACCTTTCAATAGATATTTCCCGAGATTGTTTATTATCAAGCCCCGCCTCGTTTTCATGGCGTTTTCTATGACAACGCTGTCCCAAGTGTGTGCCTTTGAATAAATTAAAGATAATTACTGTAATAATTTCAACATATCGTTACATGTTACTGTCATAGAAAGAAACCGACATAAAAATGAGACGGGGCTTGATGATAAATAATCCCCGGAAATGTCTATCCTAACCAATTTTGGTTCACCAACCAGGTGATTGTCATTATCTGTATATACTCTGCCGGTATTGCTCTGCAAAGCACTCAAAACCCGGCATTTGTATGAGTTATCTTGCGACAGAGAGTACAATATGAGATATATTTTTCGAGTTCCGAAATTCTTCTGTAATATTTTTCGAGCCTTTAGGCGAGTTTTTACTTTTAGGCTTTAGTTTAAGAAGGAGTTCGGTACGAGCAAAATATATCCATATTGTACAAGCTAAAGCAAGATAACTAATTTATCGTCCACTCAATTTAGGAAAAAACTCTTTGATATTCAATGTTGCTTGCGACGTCACACAAAATCTTCCAAAAAGAAGCTAACATAGTGATATTTCATATTTTACATGTAAGATATGAGATATGCAATATATGCGCTTCTTCTTAGCCAATCAAAATGCAGATATTTTTGACGTCGACGATAAATTATGTTATTACAAACACCATTGATTAATTTTACCATTTTTCTACATAAATTTTTTATTATGTGAATTCTTCATTTGTTCGACCTCTTATACGGTGTGAATTGTATTTCATTTCAAATTCTGCATCGCCTATTATTATTTGTTCTGGCTATACTATATCTGCAACTATCAATAGTGATAACAATGAATAAGTTACTGTTTCGCTTCATAGTTATTCTTGTACCACACCTGCTTATTTCCATTTTATCATATTATCTTCTAGCCTGTACCAAAATCTACATGCGGTAAATCACGATAGTAGTAATGTATGGGAAATCAAATTTCCTTTACCGGTGAGGTGGTCTGGTACAGGCTAGTGATCTTCAGTATTTGAATAAGAACACTTTAGAATCCACAGAACTTCCTCAACTTTTTTTTGAAAAGGTGCACACTTTCATAGATGTTTTTATCACTTCTCTTTTACCAACTCCAAGTCATTACACGCATATGAATCTTATTGTGCGGTCTTGTACGTGGTTCTCCACTTCTGGTAAGAGCAGATATTTGAGCTCGGAAGGCCTTTGCATCAAGGAACGGTAAATAGACTGTATTGTACGGTCCAAAAATCTGCAAATCTTTGGTAACGAAACAGTTAAACATTTCCGAACACTACAAAGACACAATGCGTTAAGTTTTGAACAAAGAATCCCAATTTATTGCTTGTTTAATCACTTCTGTGCCAGGAATTTTCTATATATTGGGAATCTTGAGAATCAAATTTCTTGACCGGGAACCGCTTCGCGTAGCTCCTGGGTCACTACCCGGCGGTCCAGGACCGTTAGCTTATTTAAAATCCCATGAAAAATATTTTCATAATCGGGACTTAAGTGGTTAACTAAATCAGCAAATTTATCATCTTTCTGCTATTTGACAGTTTGACGGGATTTTCTACATTTTGGGAATCTTTGAAGATAGTCTATTCCTTGACCAAGGACCGCTCCCTGGTGCATGGGTTGCGGAGCTCCTATAAAAAATATGTTTGTCATCGGTACTTAAATGGTTAAAACGTATGGTAGTTATTGAACAGGTTCATTTTCAATGTTCATCGTTATAAACTTTTAATAGCATAATGATATATTGTTCAAATCTAGATGTATACATTTTTATGAGCACTGTATGGTAGCATAGTAGGTGGAGGGCATTAGAAACGTTAATACTAAAACGTGAATCGGATCAAAAACGGATGAAAACGGGTGCAAACGGATGGAAACACATGGAAACGGA
>JAUBWS010063954.1:0-14948 GCA_032270445.1 Darlingtonia californica | reverse complement strand
ATAAATATTCTAATGATGTTTTGAAATTTTAATTTGTTCCTATTTGTGTGCAAACAAAGACGCTGATTGGTCGCTTCGTTTCAAAATGGTATCAATTTCTGGCGACTAGTAAACAGAATCAAAAAATTTAGAAATATAATTCAACTACTGCCATCTTAATTTTCTCCTTATCTGATCCAAAGGCCTCAAAACAAGCAAAGTATGATCAGACTAGCTATTTCATTACCGTGAATTTGCCAAATTTGCTTAGATTCTTAATATGAGATCAACAGCTATTTCAAATTTGGAGTTCTTGGTCTTTAATATGTACGAATACCCTTAACAACCTGGTCATAGAGATCATTTTGAGGACCTTGCCAGAAAAAGGAAGAAGATTTTTTAGAGGTTTTGAATTTTCATAATCCTTTTAGATAAAGTTTATGGGGCCTAGGTTTATCATCCCTTATCTATATTTCTATATTGGGAAACAAAACTCACTGCAGGTAAAATGATCGGAGTGTATCCTTAATGACGTGTTTCCATAGTTACAAACATCAAGTATTAATGGTTTATACTTCCTTCTTGTATGGAGGTTGTAGAGACAGAAACAACACAAGATGGTTTCCCTACCACCATGATAACAAGTTAACTAGTTTTTAATAGCTATTCGTTGACGAAAATACTATTTCCTTCATTTCATAGTTTCAATTCGCCTACTTGTTCATGGAGTATTTATGGAGCCATGACTAAGTGGTTATAACGCTGGAGTACTGAGTTTGACCCCTTTGAAAGGTTTTCGGTAGGGAAATTTACCTATCACTGTTAATTCTGCATGGTAGCTTACGATGTTTCCAAATGAAATGCAGGGCCCTGATTGACAACAGTTCATAAAGAGGCCATTTTAATTCAAATCATCATCATCGGTCTCTTGGATATTCTCAAACAAAGTTTGCTCATTAAAAAACTCTCAGCTAAAGAACTTTGATAGTTTTATGAGACATAGTATTCCTTAAGTTGAAAATTCATGCAGGCATGGGTGGAAAGTCTTTTTGACAGTCCTGGTTCCTATGGTAACATTCTCAGGTCAGCCTTAAATCTGAAAAACATGTCCAGAAATTATGGCAAAAATCTGAAATGTCTTGGCGCTGAAAGTGTATCAAGTCCTTTTACGTCCGAATGAAACAAACCTAAAATTTCAACCAAATCTCTATGTTTGGGAGTGTATTCGATCTATTATGAACACATACCAGTATATACTCTTAGTAAGTAGGCCGAAGGGACAAAGCAAAAATATGAAGGAAAGGCATGAAAATGTCCCACTTAATCCCAGTTATCTGAAGTGTTTTCTAGTAGAAACACAGTGTGCAAAACGTCCGATCGAATACGGTCCCGTAAAATACCGTATACAGACTAATTTCTTCCATATATAGAAATAATACGGGGTATGTTTCTTTGCCATCAAATTCCCGATTTCCGCGCGACAAGCCTAATCCGCCCGCGCGTTTACGGCTATTTTGGAACGGACTATGGAGTAGTCTTAAGGCATATTGGCAAAAGAAATTTATGACTCAATGGTGCAACAATAGGAGAGGCACTGCTATAATGTTTATCTATGCATATTTCTTAATACAAAACAACTTTCGTAAGTAGTATGACACATTACACCAACAAATGTTTAAATGTTACACCATACATATAAAATGTTTCACCATCTAAGTAAACTCTAAGACATATGGATTACATGCTAACTCTGATTTTAGTCTCATTTGTAAAGAAAATAAACTTTTCAAAAAGAAAGATTACTATCAACGATCTTGGTAGCATCCTAGAGATTACTGACACAAAGCTACTTTGAATTAGTTTGAATTACGCTAGAGTTGGCCAGGACCCGGGTGAGGGGAAGTGGTACTAATATTTGGTGTCAACCATGTGCAAATCGACGGGTTTGTGCCACTCCAAAACCATATTCTTAGTTGGAAAAATATCAAAATTTTCTCTATTTTTTACAAACCTACCTGGACTTATAACCTTAGACTCGCTAACCAGTCTCCTTTCCGAAAGAGCCGAGAAAACGGGACATATAATCCGAAACGGGTAAGTCTGATATAGGTGCCGTACGGGAATTGCGAGAAAGGGAAATCTATGACATTGATTTAGTTTCTGGTTTAGCTAAAAATTGTTTTAGTTGATGAATGGGTGACTTGTCTTTTTTATGTCTAATGTTTTTGTTATTATGTTGTTATTCATGCTTGTACATGTATAAAACACATGGATTTTTCTCGACAATATTTGATGGCCTCAAGATTCTATTTATTTATATATTCCTGTATGTAACTCAAATGGCTCGTATTGAAAATATGATGCATTTTCATTTTATTGATGTTTAAATTTTTCTCATTCTGTTTTTGTTGAAAATATATAAAATCATATAAAAAACTTCAACGTAACCTATATTTCAATGCAAACTTTAACTCGCATTGAATAGATCAAGGGTCTCTAAGACGTCTGAGACCTTTATTTCTAAATTAAATATAAAAAATTCAAAACAAGCATCAGATCCTTTTTTTTGAGAGAGAAAGATAAAGCACTCAAGAATATGGTGTATGGTGTTGATTTTGATAATTTTGTGATTTTTGTTTTTTCGTGTTTTTTTTTTTTCGAACTGTACTAGATTTTATTTTTGGCATAGATGTTTTGGGTTACGAAAAATATGGAAGAACGTCAGACTTGAGAATGAACATTTTGAAATAGTCTGAGGTCACACAAAAACGTCTAAGACCATGATTTCTAGCTAAAAATGAAACTTTAACTGAGCCTTTGGAAAGTAATGGGAAGCCTCAGACGTCTGAGATTCTCATTTTTATTTATGAAATGAGACAAACTCCAGACAAAACCTCAGATGATCTTAAACCGGTTGTACAAAATCCGCAATATTTTTTCCAGTTAAGTAAAGTAAAGGACATTTATTCTAGAGACATCTTCAAGCCATTCAGAAAAAGTCTTTGAGATGTTCAAAATATACAAAAGGCGTGTTTAATGACGTTCTTAAGACATCCCTGTTAACTTTAGCCATATAATTTTACTTGAGCCTGAATGTGTTTAATGAGTTGTGAATACGATTTTATTGGTTAGTAATCATCAAATTAGAAACATGTGACTCTATTAAAAAACCGCCGTTAATTGCTGAAATTCAAGATTCTAACAACAAAATATGAAGTACAGTACACTCCTATTAAGTGGAGCACTGAAGGAATCGATTATACGAAAGCAGCTAACGATGCATTTTTACAAATTATCTGTTCGGAAGGCATGTTTTTCCTAGAAATTGATATCTGTCCGAAGAATATTTCGAAAGCGACTTTACTGGAGACTTTGATGTGTTCGGACGAAAATTTCGGCTTCCTGGAAAATGCCTGCTAGATTCTTTTGACTTTCTTGGAAAAAAAGTATAGATATTTTGTGTTTAGGGCTCCTGAACTTTTACTTTTTTGAAGAAAAATGTTAGCTTCCAAGATTTTTTTAGGTGTTCTGAGACCATTTGGCATTGGCTAGGTCCCTTTTCAAAGTGACCTTCCTGGAAAAAAAGAACAGATATTTTTTATATGTTGGGCTCGTTGGATGCTTGTAAAGAATATAAAGACAATGTCCCAGTTATCCAAAGTTTTCAAGGAGTTATCCTCTGAACGAAGGGACCTAAAATAGTTGTCCTATTTAAAAAATATTGTTATACGGTTTGCATGAAGTCTCACTTATCCTAATCTAGTATCCAGATGTTTACCTAAAGATCGCATAGAAAAAATAATGTCTAATGAAAATAGCCGTACCACTCAGAAGTGTGAGAAAACAACTTTACGGACAGCACATGCCCTTATCGTCCATAGGTTAAGTTCCCCCGAAAACTACATGCATAAGAAGCTGATAAACGTCTTAGAAACTTGTAAAGAAATCTTCGAAATTTGTTAGGAGTGTATTGCTGACAGAAAAAGCAATCTTCAATAGAAACGAAATCTTGGATTTTTTTTTTCGCTCGGCTTACTAGTAACCAGTTTTTGTTTTTCACTAAGTTTTTTTTGTACTTTGTTATCTAAACCATGCTGGTTTGAAATTATGCAACTTAGATGTTTGTTTAGATCCTACGTGACTGACTTATAATCAGGTTTCAAAAACGCAAGTAAGCATAATGTATGATGCATTTGTAACAAAATATATTTACACCATATACATAAATTTTCAGATAATGATTTTCTAATACTAAGGCACATTAGTGACGCAAATATAGTACTTGTGTATATAGTTTTGTACGTGACCAATCTAGATCTTTAGACAATAACTTGGCAGCAATATAGCTTTAGCTATATCTCGGTTTTTTGCAACTGTTGGTCATACCCGATAGTCTTGAACACGAAAGTGGAAAAATTAACTGAGCAACAGTACCCTAAAGGAACCTAAATTCTATCCATTAAAGGTCATTAAGAAACAGGCTAAATCAAAATTCTGCGGAAAATGACATGAAAAATGCGTTGGAAGCTCCTGGACTAAAGGCACAAAATAATCGTGTGAAGTTGATTTTGAAAGCTGATAATAGTGTGGAGGTCAAACGTTATTTTGCTTTCATTTATCTTACACTTCCTTACTCTACCAATTTACTGTATATGGCGCTAATACATCGACAATAACTTAAATACAAGCTGTTATTGTCCTAAGAAAAGACCTTACGTTTGTACATGATTACAGCACTTGCTCAAACCCGATTCATAAGATCAATCGTATACTGAAATCTTCAAGAGGAGAATAGACTATTTTATAGTCCGTGTCAGAAAAACCCGTGAGCGCGCAAGTTTTCCTCCTTTCCGAGCGCAACTCCCGTTGCGAGTTGTTTTTTGCCATAGAGTGTTAGCTTTTTTTGCCTTAGAGTGTTAACTTAGACTATAGAATAGTCAAAAGAGGAGAACAGACCTAGAAAACAGCCTAAGCTACTTATTGCTAATTTATCGACGTTTTCAATGACTATCGCCTTGTTGTTGACATAAAGACGGGTGTTTATGGGCACTTTTGCTGACATGTAGGTCTTGATATGGCAATGTAATTTGTGTGAAAGAGGGGCGTTTTTTAAAGCCATGAATTCTGCAATGCCTAATTTTAATTCTGTATACTATACTCCTAATAAGTGAGACCCTGGTTAGCCGTTCTATTTTCATAGTAAAACCACAGTGACTTCCTAACATAAATTCAGCAAAAAAAACTTCACTAAAGCCAAGTGGGAATAAGGTTAAATGTTAAATGTGTATTGCTTCCTTGTGAGTCACATATCTTTCGAGAGTAAACTGTTGGATATTGTATAGAGAGTGGATAGTCTTGTGTTACAGTTAATGTATACAAGAGAGAGAAATATTTGGGAAGGGAACCTAAAAATTCTAGTTTTTTCTTTGAAGTTCACGTCACAGTTATTATTTTTCTGTTCTAAATTACACAGTATATAAAAAAACAAAGCTACTTCAAATAGGCTAAAAATTTCATCTATTTTACGTCATCCGTATCTTATTGTTTCATATTTGTTTTTGTATATGTAATTTACAGATATGACAACTGATATCACAAAATTAGCTGAGAACATAGATTCAAATAAACACCACATTTATCAGTTAGTTTTTCATATTCTCTTACGTAAATAGTAAGAACACTGTCCGTATTTTCCCTTTCAAACAAATGCTTATCTCTAAAATCTATAAAAAACTAGAAAAGAGAAATTTTTGCGGTTTTTCATTGTAGATATAAAAGACGCCTCTTCCCTTATGGGAAATATCGGGGAAAACAGATACCGGAATATGAATGAAAGGATAGGCCCACATCTTCATGAACTATTACCAATGAGAGACCTGCTCCGCCTTGCTGGGTACACCTCAGTGCATTATGCAGGATTAATAGTGTTTGGCGAATTTCACTACCGAAAGCCTATGACTATTTTTTTACAAATTCTACTCATACGGGAAAATGCGGTAATAGAGACTACAGAAAGTCTAGACTATTCTATAGCCTAAGTTAACACTCCAAGGCAAAAAATAACTCGCAACGGGAGTTACGCCCGGAAAGGAGAAAAATTTAGTTTCTGTTTTCTTCCCTCCATAGAATTCCCGTTCCCGCGCGACAACCATATTTCGCCCACGCGTTTCCGGGTTTTACTGAAACGAACTATAAAATAGTCTACCGAAAACCTCGCAGTGGAGTCAAGCTTGAGACTCCGTTGACGCGTTCAGCACCTTTAACTACTCGGCCAAAGCTCCACATTTATTATTTGAAGATAGTCAACACATTCAGTCATTCAGGAACCATTTTGTTCAGTGTTGCACACTGAAAAGAAAAAGGTTGATAAGAGATTTCAAACGATCACAAGCTTGATAAATTCAAAATTCTTAATCTCGACTAATCTGCATTTAAATTTGAGAAAATTTTATAGTGAAAAAAAACTTGAGCTTAATAAATTCATGGCCTTAAAAGGTTAATGTCCCTCATTTTCTCTGTAACTGCCAGAATTTACTTACGAAAGCATGTATTCCTAGCTTACCCAGTTTTAACTTGAATGAAACAGTTACTGCTAATGTATAGTGCCACACTCAACATGTCAAACAAAACTCATTAAATTATTTGAGAAACCATGGCTGAGATTAATCATAATTTGCGGAGCCAGAAGATCTTCTCGAAATGGCAAACGTTTTCGTATTTTTGCACAAGTCTGCACCAAAAAACAAACTTGCAGGTCAGAAACAACAAAATCGATTATTTAACTACTTTAGTGTTTCAGACTCTACTCTACTCTACTCTACAGAAGCACCTCCATTCATTAGTAGAGTTGAATATCTTTGACCACAATTTTAGCCCTTAACTGCCGGAAAATTGAAAGATTTTGGAAATCTTTGAATATAATTCATTTCCTGACCAAAAAACGCACTCTGATCATGAATGAACGTAAAATGATTTTCTCGACCAATTAACTATGAGCATTGGAACTTCGTACTTACAATAGGGACACGGAGTCTGGCCCGTACGGGTCTCTCCTCCGCTATTACTTTTCTTCTGTTATGCGGCTCTCTCGTTAGGAGTCCGATTGAAAAAAATATAGCAGATCTGTTTTTTTCTTGCCCGGCACGCTTTTGTTCTAATAGCACGGGCGGAAAAAACATCTTTCTCCTAACCATATTTACAGCAGAGCGTGCAGTTAAAGGAGGAAGCGGAACTGAATATCAAGATTGGTTACTTGCGAAGGGCGCATTCTGAATAAAAGTCTTCGCGCACTCATGAATCCTCCCTCAGTGTTGCGATTGTTTTTAACCAAAGCCAGGACTCATTCCTCAAAGTCAAAATTGATTATTGTAGACATGGTATATAGATAGACTATTGGTTAGACAGCAAAATTACCAGGGGTAACATAGCAATCATTTCATTCATGCATAATTTTACATAGCAGTTGTTTACCATGACAATTGCGCAATAGATAATTTAAAAAGTGGCCATCAAGATTTAATCGTATGAAAGGTCTATTTTGGTTAGAATGCAAAATATGTAAACACCATTTGAAGCAAAGATGATGATTGCGCCCTTTGTGTTGCGATTATTTTTGGCCAAAGTCAGGCCTCATTCTCAAACAATTACCAGGGGCAACATAGAAAGCATTTCATTACTGCACAATTATACGCAGCAGTTCGCGTTGCCGTGGCAATTGCGCAATAGATAATTTGAGAGAAGACAAACTTTCTCACAGAAATATAGGGAGATAAACGTTTTAGATAAATAACGTAGGAAGGGGAAACCAATGTACACTATCACAGCGTGAAATTCTACCGAACAATTCCATATATGGAAGAAATTAGTCCATATACGGTAATATACGTATACGTATTCGGACGCTTTGCACACCGTGTATACCTTGTAATGTTTTTGTAATTTGAATTTTTTCATCTCATCTTACATGAATTTTAGTCAGGGGTTTCATACAATACTTTAAAACAATCTTAACAACGAAAAATCACAAATTCTCTACCCCCTGTGGAGCTTGATATGTTTAGCAATGTTGATAAAGATTGCCATTGGCAACGCTGTCAAACGATCGTTATCATAACAAACATTGAAAGATGACGCTATTGCTTGGCAACAGATGAATGAATTGACCATTGATGATGTCATTGTTGTTATTTATTGTCCTCACCCAAAAGTAACTTCTTAAATTGTGTTTTGAAAGTAAAACATGCTAACCACAAAATGATTGGTGCATAGATTGGTTGCCCAATATATGTATCAAGTTTTCCTTCTGTCCAGTCTTGCGTATTCGGACTTGTGGGAGCACATTATTAGCATCATATGCCAATATCGTCATAAGTGCCATCTCTCAAAATAGCGCACCTCTCAGATAATGATTTCAAATTTCAAGAGTTTCAAGTTCGTGTTTTGTGTAAATAATTTAATCAAGTTCTAAGTTGGTGGCCGTCTGGCCAAGTTGTAAATGGTGCCGAGGTAAAATAAAGTCTGAAAAAATCACAAAGAATCAAAAATCGCGGAAAACATCGCACAATAAATCACGGAAATAAAATCAAAAAATTACGAAAAATCATAAAACTATACAAAAAAGCCAAAAAACACATGTAAAATAAAAAAAAAAATCCCATAAAAATTAACAAGAAAAAATCAAAAAATCAAAAACCTCGTACATCAAATTTTGAAGTACTTTTGACGCCTTCGCGTAGGTTTTAGTAGTGAAAATTGCCAATCACTTTTAACTCCTTAAGATGACCTGTATGTTTTTGTTGGAAGACAGAAACCTCATTGGGAACAGTTCTAATGTAAAATTACACCTTTAATGAACGGCATTATGGGACAACAGAGAACCTTTCCTGAGTTGGGATCTCTCTAGAGTACAGAGTTTGTGTATGTTGCATATCAGCATAAAATACATATAGTTTTCTGGAATCATTTGCTGTTTTATCACAATTCCTCTTCATTTGAATACCATAGACTGTCTGTATACATCTTTGTTTTAAAGTAACTCACTTTTCTGCCGCTCACATTGCTGTTGGGAGTTGTATTAAAAGAAAAGGGACAGGTTTCCCACCTGCTAATTACCGTAATTATTCTAATTTAACGCGCCGGTAAAAATAATTATTTTGACCGGCCCGCGAAAATAGTCGGAGGCATGAAAATACCAAATTTTGAACACCACAAATCCGCGTTAATAATTAGAGGCAAATAAATTTATCCACGCAAAATAAGAAACAATTTTTGACTTTTCAAAAAAAAAAAATTTTTACAAATAAATTTTTACAAATTCACTTGTTATTCCTTCTTCTTGTTTTTTGTATTTTTTACGTCTTTCTTTGAATCATTGTACTCCTTAAAAGCCTTGGCAAAGAGGCCTGGTAACTTTAAATGCGCTTCCGAGTTGGTCGATTTGAAATTATATTTTCACTTAATCTAAACCAGTGCTTATGTTTTTTAAACATTTCCGATCAGTGTTATATTAGAGGGAAATAAAATTCGATTAATTATAAGCTTTTGACCATTTTTTCCCACCCGCGTTAATTAGAAGCAGCGTTAAATTAGAATAACTACGGTAGTAAGGCATGACAGGCACATGTCTGCGTGACTAACACCGCTACAGTGTGAATAATTGGTAAACAAGCTGAGCTAAATAAATGACATGCCAATAGATTTGGCAGTTTTCAACGGATCTTGGATAATACATTGTTCTGGGCACTTCGTCATCTTCATTGTGTTGTTTTTCTCTAGTAGGCATAATGATTCAGATAATAAGAATTCGCAGTGCATATATTAAATAATGTATTTTACCAAGGTAGAGACCGTTATCAAAGGATATGGTGACTTTTACAAAGTTTCCACTCTCCACCATATGGTTTATTTTGCTCACAGACACACTGCTACTCCTCTGCGATTTATACTATCACACTTTAAACAAACTATAAACAAAAACTATTTATTGGTTTAGAAAGGAAATGCCTGGTTTAACACTTATTTATGACTTTGGCAGGATTTTATGATGAAAGAACACATCCAAATGACACAAGTAATTAAAATCGCATTTTTGTGATATTGGTGCTTTTTAATTGATACGCTGCCAAATAAAACAATTAAGAAATCCTATCATATGGATGAATTTTGACATTTGTGGTATTTAAATGCATCAACAGAACAAAAGATTGGCCACTTATCCAGTGGTATTTTCCTCCACCTATTAACTCCAGGTGTATCGATCCTCAGTTATGAGGAAAAACATTGCCATTAATTTACAG
Source organism: Darlingtonia californica (assembly GCA_032270445.1). Lineage (NCBI taxonomy): Eukaryota > Viridiplantae > Streptophyta > Magnoliopsida > Ericales > Sarraceniaceae > Darlingtonia > Darlingtonia californica. Next base: position 4,674 of record JAUBWS010063954.1, on the reverse strand, counting down.
TGAGTCACTTTCTAAAGATGAATTAGTTCCTGCGCGTGGTATTCAAATTCTACATTAAGCGTCCAGCGTGAGCCCAAAACACCAAAATATCTGTGTTTTTTTCTCCAGGAAGGCCATTTTTATAAAAAAAATCTAGCGACAGCCAATGGATCTTGAACACTTCGAAAAATCTAGGAGACTCAATTTTTCTCCGAACGCGAATAATTCAGGAGCCCAAGACACAAAATGTTTGTTCTTTTTTTCCAGGAATGTCAAAAAAATCCAACATATACCAAATGATGGTCTCAGAACACTTCTTATTTTCCAGAAGAGCAAAATTTTCTGTCGAACACATCAAATTTTTCAAAATATTCTCCGAGCACATATAAATTTCTAGGAAAACAAGACGCCTTTTTGAACAGATATTTTGTCAAATTTTCCCGTTGGCTGCTTTTGATTCTAGGGATGGTGTAGATCTTAAAAAAAGAGTATAATGTTGACATTCTAACACTTTATATCATATATATCACAGAATAAGAAGCACGCGCTTGATTCAACTTAAATTTTAAGCTCAAACATGCTTGGTACCCGAAATTGTTAAGAAGATGCAGTTTTGGCCTCTACACTTTTCAATTGTAACTCTCTTAAAATTATGGGTTTTTCAACTATCACCTAGTCTGATCGCAGACCACACGTAAAGCTAAGTGTGTGCCCCGCAATCCGTTAAGGTTTGCGATCAGACTAACTATCTCCCTATTGTGGAGGATAAGACCTGGATTATATCACCTTGCTCATCATTTCATAAGCTAGCTTTTCTAATGTTATAGAAAGTTTCAGGATTTTAATTTTGACAAATTTATGATAGTTCTTGTCAATCTTCTGTGAATATTATCCAACACGTGAGGTATGAATTTCAGATTGCCGACAGACATCATGAATCCAAATCGACGAGCACGAAATCAGCCCTGCTAGGCAAAATAAAAGAACAAGGAAAATGATATGATAAACAAATAGCAGTGCATGATTCATTTAAACTACAGAATATGTTTTGTCAACATAGGTAAAGACCCTTTTGGAGTTAGTGTAGCCATCTTGATTTGGGGGTGCAAGTTAGACTTTGGATGCAATTAAATTCATATTTTATGCAATTTGCAACACGTGAAAATATTCCAAAATGAAAAAGTACAAATAGTGTCAAATACAATTTGCTAATAAAACCCATTGTTTATCGGGTTCAAAGTCTAACTTACACCCCCCCCCCCCCTTCCCAAACAATATGGCTGCACTAACTTTGAAAAGGTCTATTAGAGGGGAAGAACGGTAATATTCCGCATTATTCGAGTTTTCTATAGAAACACTTGTGATAAGTGTTTGGAAGAACGACAAATTGAGACAATATTTGCTTGCTTAATCAAACACTTGTAACAAGCATTTCTATAGAAAACTCGAATAATGCGGAATAGGACCTTTCTCTATGTGATTATGACGGTTTTTACAAAAAAGGAAAACAAGTTTGGCTCAGTATTTATTTATGGCAGCCAGAAACTAGACTACATTTCAGGAGCAATATTGCCTCTAAATTCTTCTACATCTATGTGCTCCACTAATTAAGTTAGAGGAGTCACTCGGGAGATAGTCTAAGGGATTCGAGTAATCATGGAGATAATTGGACCTATTCGAACCTTTCAAAAATTTTAAGTAAAATAGCTGTTACGTGGAAAAATATGTTTTGTCAACAGTCCTTTACAGAGAAGGAAAATAAGCCTAACTCGGTGTTGATTAAAGTTTCTGGAGTAAACTTCCCTCTAAATGCTCCCACATCTAGGAGATCCAATATTAAGTAAGAGTCGTTAGGGAGATATTTTGAGGAATTGTAAATCTTTAATGATAAAAAAATTAGTTTGATTCAACAAGTGAAAAAGTTTCAGTTCAATAACTTTTGTTTGACAGTGTCAGCGGAAAGAAAATTTAGCTCTACTCCATTCCTGTGGGCGTTGTATTCAACTTTCATTTTTAGCCATGATATAAAAAATTTTACTTTCAACAAAAGAGAATCGAAACAAACAAGGAAATAAATTACAGAATATTTTGACCTTAACACCTTTAACACCTTAACACGGAAAGTTTCTGTAGAAAAAGGTTCGGTGAAACTGAAAGAACTGGACGGAGAAAGTTTCAGAAAGATTTTCAAGAGTTTGGTCAAAATTTCAAAGGCATAGCATCAAAAACTTCTGCAAAAGCTATTTCGGCATTTTTAGCCAAAAACTGTTTACAATGATGGAACATGGAGATTATATTGACTGGCCTACGTTTTTTGGGAATATTCATGGGCCGGGAACTGTTGCATTATCAATAGAAGCAAATATATCAAGCAAGGTCTATCGAGGTCAAGAGTTTAGAATATAGACCATATTTCATCAAAATCATGGCCAAAGAAATAGATGTTTTATCAAATCTTTCTGAATTTTAGATGCTTTAAAAGACGGCATTCGTTTCATATCATACAATTTCGAAAGACATTACACATTATTTTCATTCACGTATTACAACAAAAACAAAACAAACCATCGTAAGGATTACATAACTACATTTCGTCATCGTCATATCAAATAAATAATCTAACAGCGTCATCAATGGCCTGATGGAATTTTGTAATTTACCATAGAAATTCTGATTAAAGTATTTCCTTTGTCCGATGGGAATACATTTTTAATTGAATTCATGTTAAAACTAATGATCTTGGTTTCGTATGATCTAAAAATATGCATGATGCTATGACGCACAGATTACAAATCACCAGACTCGATCCAGGGCCCTTTTCTCTTTATGGCCACAAGGCGGGAAAGGGCCGCCAATGGGTCAATGTGATTAAAATCTGCCCTAGGAGCAAATCTAATAACTGTTTGAGGCCACTTTTGTTATTCTTTGGTAGAAAAGTCTGTTGCATTTTGATAAGAAAATGCAAACAAATATTTCAAGTAACACTCAGGGCCGTAGCAAGCAAATTTGCACTAAGGGGGGGGGGGGGGGTCAGAGTCACCGCAAGGGCAATCGATGGTTTTGCCCGAGGGGGGCGATTTTGAAAATTGCTATGCCTTAATTAGCGGAAAACGCAGTGAAATATTGGAAGTTGCTGATTTAAAAAGATATTTTTCTCAAATATGAACTACTAGTGCTACGGCACTGCACTTAATTTCCACTATAGACTAGCGTGCTAGTCCGTTTTTTGCAGTTTTTTACCGAATACTAGTCTAGCACGGCATTTTCCTGACGGAAAAGAAAATCTTTTTTGGCCATCGGCTTTTCATACATACTAGATAAGATCTTTGGTTCCGGTTCTTGGGTCTCGGATTCCGTGTCGTGGATGTCAAAAATGAGGGTTCCGGGTCTTCCGTGTTCCACTTTGAGTTCTGGTACCCGGGTCTCGGTTTTCCGAATACCCTTTTTGATCATTCGAATATTTTCGATAGTAATAAACAAACGATACATTATGAACCAATCAAATCACAGTAGTGTTCTCCGCTGTCTGGCTTATTGTTGAATCTTAAACTCAAGCGTGGATCATAAAAACACATGAAACGTAACTGACTCTACTTACGTGTTCTACAGTATGTAGAGTCAGGTACAGGCTACGTCGGAACATACCATCGACGCAAGCTCAGCCGTGACATTCACTATCTCGTTGTGTCGCAAATGAATGAATCCACCAACTATACACTGTTGATCCACTGAAAATTTCGAGCTGCAAACACATTCTCTTAGGCAGCTTGTTCATTTCCCAACCATATCTTAAATAAACAGCATCGAAGAATTCCCTTTTCGTCAGAGAGAAACCTTCTCTCTTTAGCGGCAAGGCAAGGATGTTAACCACGTTGAAGCACCGTCACCGCTACTGTGGTGACCACAGGGTGCTTTTCTACTCCGCGAGAAAGCGACCTGTGGATGAGACATTGGCCGGGTTTCGCTGTCGAGCATGCGCAGAGAGGAACGAACATTAAAACAATAGACTGCGTAAAAGACATACTCCGAAACATCATAACAAGCACGCTATTGGCTAATCGATTTGAAAGAATACGTCATAGTCAGCACCCTGACTGTAATTGAAACGAATGTCTCCACAGGTCGCTTTCTCGCTCGGAGCCTGTGAGGCGGAGTAGAAAAGCGCCCTGTGATCATTACGGTACATCATCGCCACCCGCGCACCGCACGTAAAATTGGTTTAAACAATTTTCGCGCCCTGTATTTTACCGCTTTTTATAGATATGGCGCTCTATTGTCCAAGCGCAAAGTGATTTTTTTGTTGTCATTTTGGTTGACTGGTTGAGCAGTTCGACCAGAGTTACAGTTACTTTTTTCTTCTTTTAATTCTGGTTCGACGTTTGAGGGTTCGAGCAGTTTGTGGAGTTCATGTCCTGAGAAAGTTGTACTTCAAGGAGAGTATGTAATATTTGTAATCTTTCTCTCAATACATAGTATTTTAACTTTTTTTGGCATTAAAAATGCTCTGCCTGTGTGTTGTTGTGTAGTAGTCTGGTAGTGTATAGATGGGAGTCCCGTCCCGATCTTCCTTCTTCTCGTATAAAAATATTCGAAGGGAAGAGGGACGGGTGAAATAGAGGATTCACGACGTGAATCCTCGATATAGGCGCATCTGATTGGTTAAAAAATCGGAATAATTTCAGATATACTTTATGG
>JAUBWS010063943.1:4544-14951 GCA_032270445.1 Darlingtonia californica | reverse complement strand
CCCCCCCCCCCCCCCAACGTCTTACTTAAGCGCTTTTTCATAAAATCAATTTTGTAGTTAAACACGTTCAAAGAATGTAAAAAACAAAAGACAAAATCTTTTTATACATAATGTGTAACTGTACCTAAAATTAACATTTTATTTAAAAACAACTTTACTCCCACCACTTTTTTTATATTCACTTGACATTAAATAACTGTGTTTTGACTTTAGAAAAACCTGGAGAATGTCCTGCAAATCCCACCAAGGAGGAAGAATGTAAAGGAACGTCAGAAGTCGATGAATGTGAAAACGATTTTGATTGCTATGGAAATGCAAAATGTTGCAAACAGGGGTGCAGTAATAAATGCTACCTGCCAGCAGATAGTGAGTACACGTTTTTCTACACTTTCTAAGGAGTTTAATCCACCAAATTGCAACAATAATGCCGCCAATTTCATAGTTTTCTTGACACACTTTACAGGAATACCGAATGAATTTTGTATTCTAGGTTTGCCAAGTTAAGACCTTGGATTTGGGAAGAATTTAAACGTATATTAAACATCATAGAAACATTGGACTGGTCAACAGATAGGCAAAGAATTACTATCATATATATGAACCTGATCCAAAATCTTTAATTACGGTTTAGCTTTAGTTTCACTCCTTTCATTATTATTAATTATATTTTAGAATGCAGAAGAAAAGTTGATATTGCTTTCGGAATCCATCAAAATATGGAGTCTTCTGATTTTGACAAGGTCAAATACTTCTTGAGGTCAAGCATCCAACAATTCATGGTTGGTCCTGACGATACCCATGCAGCAGTTATGACTTTTGGCACAGAAGGAAAAGTCGTTTTCGATTTCAACAGTGAACAAAGCTGGGAGCAAAATCTGAAAGATCAAGTTAAAAATCTGACGTTGAATTTTGGCAGGGGAACACTTGTCGACGTTCTCAAGTTGGCTTGTAATAACATTTTCTGTGCTGCTGGTGGCACAAGAAAAAATGTGCCAAAGGTAAAAATAAGTTTTTCCTTTAATCATTACAAATTTGACAAAGCGTAAAAATTATTAATCTGTAATCTTAATCTCTGTTGCAACAAGATTGATATGGGGAAGGTAATTTACTTTTTCAATACGAACTTTTCCGATTTTAGCTTGATAAAGCTCTTCTTCGTATGAATATTGTGATATAATAGCAAGCATCGTGTGAAAATGCAGTGTTCATATGCTCTTTGAAATCCTCCTCCCAGCACGTTAGAACATCATCCAGTTTGGTCTTAAGTATTCCGGCTATGTCTCTGGCGGCGGTCAAAGCTTTAGGAGGCTTTGATTCTAGTTTACGTAGTTTCAAACCAGTTATGATTGTTGGAGTCACATTCAAGTACTTCAACGCTTTTCTGTAGCTGCTCTGTTTTACATGCCTTCACTTTCTTTTTCACCTCTTTAATTATAGCACGATACTCAGAATGTGTAATAAAACATAAAAACATACTTGACAAGAAGTAAAATGTTCTTGATATTATTCTAGATGCTTGTTCTCGTAACTGGACCATTTGATAAATCAGACCCAAAAGAATTGGAGAAGCAACTAGATATTCTTAGAACGCGTGGAGTAGATCTTCTTATCATTGGAGTCGGTAGTATTGACATTAAAGCTGCACAAGCTATCACAAGTGACGATCGGAAAGTCGATAACCGGGTTTTGTTAACAAAATACTATGATGGACTCCTGCAATACGTTCAAGATGTTTCTGATTTTGCTTGTACTGAAGGTAAAATGTTAAACTTTGTTTTAATCGATGTAGTTTTATTGAAATAAAATGAAATAATGAAATTAAATGTTGAGGTTTGATAAAAGCAAAGATACTATAATTCCGACACACTTCTAAAACTTACATTGTATAAAAGCCGACCTCTTATTGAGTGTTTTGATGAAACTACCAAGCTATCATTATTTTTTCTCGAAAAGAAATGTTTGACTTCAACAAAAAACATTTCGTCTTGGGATAGAACTCAATGCCACTCGGCGCATAGATATTAGTGGCATCAGTTAAAATGCTGAGAAATGTTACATTAAAACATACTGTTCCTGAAACAACCTATCCACCAATTAAATAAATAGACTAAGCCAGTCAAATTCATAAACTAATCAAACTCTTTGCTTGTTTATTTAACTTTTTATTTTTTTCTGTTTAGCTGCAAATGCACCAGGATTATCTAATTCAAAGGGACAGGTAAATTCATTTACAACAATTTCTTTTCTAAATTTTCAGTTAAATTTAAGTTACCACCAAGAAGAAATCTTCTATTCTAAGCGAGCATTAATTCATCTTTTAAATCTGCTCTACCAATCAATTTTAGGGTCAATGTGGTGCTGCTGTTCCAAAAGAGTGTGTCAAAGGAGAAAAAGGATCGAGAGGAAGGAATGGAAACTATGGAGGTAGAGGTGGAGCTGGCGTCAGGGTAAGTAAATGACTCTGTCCGAGTTGTTAGAATCTTTTATTTGTATTTTAACTTAACTTGTTTTGACCTAAATAATTATGCAGAAGTTTAAAAAAGACAGGGAAGCGCAAGCTAATTTGATTTGGTGAGGCAATACGTGCAAGCGATGCACGATGCATCGGTGAAACGTATACCTACTATTAAAAACAAATATGAAAGATATTATGATTTTGGTACGGTAACGACCGCAGTCGCCGTTCAAAGTGCATCTTCCCTAAATAACAACTAGCATAATTATTAATCTTTAAAAGGATGCTTGCATTTACTCTTACAGGGCGTTGAAGGTAGAGAAGGATTGCCAGGACCACAAGGACCTAGAGGAGACCCTGGATTAAATGGACTACTTGGTGATCGTGGATCAAAAGTGAGTTAGTGTTTGTTAAATTATATGGGGTAAATTCTTCGCTTCTTTACGGCTTGTTTTTCGTTTGTTGAATGAATTTCACCGTTTGCATCAAGGCCAATCTTTGCTGTTGAATTTTGAAAAGTACTGCTTTTTGCCACTGTCATATTTTACTTAATTTTTTCACTTTCTACGACTTATTTTGCAATTCTGGTATCAATGAACTTAATGTGATATTTTTTGTTGATTTTAGGGAATGATCGGTTTGCCTGGATTCCCCGGATTTGACGGAATTCCAGTAAGTTAACCAATATTTCATCTTTTTTGTTTTCACAAAGATCTTGACTTAGTCTAGAATGGGTTTCAAACATTACAATTCAAGAGAAAGTCACAGTTATAGTCCTTATAATGGTTTTTGATTTTCGTAATTATTGAACGATAAATAAATTACAAAGTATGGTCAAGCGCCACTGTCTTGACGCAGAAAACTGTTTACTGCAGCCTTGCGTATTTGAAAATCGCTGGGCCGACGCCTTATATACTGAAGCCTGTTTAATGTTTGTGAAGTAACTGATTTTTTTTCTATTTCTTAGGGAGTACCAGGTGTTGAAGGCCAAAGAGGATTGGATGGCTGTTGTGGTTTCCCAGGAAAACCTGTAATTATTTTGATTATTCCTTTAACATCTTTTACTTCTGAAGATTAATCTTCCGTTCCCGAAAGAATTTGAGTTAATGCTTAAGATTTAATGGAACCTCTTTTCTCCCCAATACCATAAGTTTCGTTTTCCTACATAGATATTCAAATTTTATCCATTAAAGGAGAAGACACCACCCAGAATTTATCATTTAAATACTTTAATTTTCTGGCTCAAATATAATTTTTGGATATCATATCTAAGGGTGGTGCTGGAATTGCAGGTTTAAACGGATTTCAAGGTGTCATTGGTAAGAAGGGACAACCAGGTCCCAAGGGAAGAAAAGGAGAAGCTGCAGAATTTGACCCTAATCTAGAAATTCAACCTGGAGAAAAAGTAAGAAATGATTGACAATTTTTTAATATTCTTGCTTATTATCTCTTTTAAGGGCGGTCATTTTATGCTGTCTAAATTGCTTTTGCCCGTCTCCTCTAATATTACTGCAAAAATCAGTAGAAACAACAATATATGGATGGCAAATGTAATATCGTGTTGATTTTATCGATAGTGTCAGAGTGCTTGGAAAATGTTTTTAACAACATATAGCTATGTGACATATTTAAACACTAGAGTTTTCCTTACAAAAATCTCATGAAATTTTTGAATAATAAGTAAAATTTTTGTCTGGATGTCTTTTTCATCCAAACACATTATACCATGCTTTCTATAGTTTTGAAAATCTGTCCAAGCAATAGCGTCACAAATAAAGATGTCTCCTTGCAGAAGAGATCTGCAACAAACTGAAAAAATTTTTGTCTGGATGTCTCGTTCACCCAAACACATTATACAATGTTTTCTATAGTTTTTAAATTCTGTCCAAGCAACAGCGTCACAAATAAAGATGTCTCCTTGCAGAAGAGATCTGCAACGAACTGAAAAAAATAATTACATAAAATGAAAACCTACCTTCTTAAATTTGATTCTTATTCATTAGGGTAGCGAAGGTGGCTTTGGATACTCCGGAAGCAAGGTAAATTACAATTCTTTATTTGACGATTTCATGAAAAGTCCGTGACTTTCTACATTGTGACTATCTCTTCTCAAGTAAAACTTCAATATTTTTCCTTGAAGATCGAATTAGGTGTTTTGTATAAGCTGTGCCGTACTAAGCAAAAGTCAACAATTCTTTTTCCTAGCGAGTTCGTTTGTGCATATGCAAATACTTGGACATTCTGAGCCAGTGCTCCTTTGCTAACACGTTGGCACGGCTTGATTAGATATGTATACGATATATATATGATATAGTACGCTAGTCAATCAGTTCATCTTTTTTTAAAGCTTTTTGACTACCTTTTTAACCACAAAACCCAACACTTAGCTCGACTTGGCATAAGTTTCTGTTGTGACAAGTTAAATGATTTTATCTTATAGGGAAGTAAAGGAGAAATTGGCTTTCTGGGGATGCCCGTGAGTATTTTATTTTACATTTCTATTTTCATTGTACATTGCTTTTTACATATTTTATATACATAAAAATTGTTATTTGATATGGCAAAGCAGATTTTTTAATAAGCCCTTTAAGTCTTCAAGCATGCGGCTGTGGATCATTAATTTAGTGAAGCTGCTCTTATCTTTAATTTTTATTTTTATTCGTCTTTTAAAGATTTTACGTTTTTGAATTACAATGTTTTGGAATTTGGAATTCAAGAAGAAGAACAAGCCTTCCGTAAAAGTGATAATAGCTCTATTTCTCATATAGGGTGATGATGGTGTAGATGGAATAACTGGTTACAAGGGACTCTCTGGTGATATGGGCGAAGAGGTATCATAATTTGTTCCAACCACCTGCTTCACAGTTTTGTGTGTTATGTAACCTAATATAATGAATGCCACTGTTTTCTATTTAGGGTGTGGTTACAGTGGAGAAAGGTGAAATCGGTTTTCAGGTATGTGCTTACATCACACATCATTGCTATTAGGTTGTATATTTCTCTGCCTATTTCGTAGAGATTTGTTGTTTGATTAAAAGAAATAAGCCGATCTAAAATTTAAAGCTAAAAAAGGCAATACAAGTATATAAAAAAAAAGATGAACCAAATAAATTTTTGACATTTGTGGAACTTTCAACGGTTTCTACCTTTAATGTACGCTATCCGTTGCAGATTCAGAAGTATATCAATATATCAAGAATAAGGAGAGATAAAGGTTGAAATATGATTTTCTTTGCATCGAAATAACAAATAACTTTGATAACTCTAATCTCTCCTTCTGGCTTGCGCAACACACTTCTGGACTCACAACTTGCTATAATGCTAGCTCCAGTTAGCTAGGCTAACTCGAAAATGTTTAGTAGTCGCTTCCTTACAGTTATTATGATTGCTTTTTTGTGTCATTCATTCTCAAATCTATGTTTAATCAAAGCTGTTTCATTCTTTAGGGTGATCGTGGTGATGCAGGACCACCAGGTCCAGCAAAGGCAACAGGATCCGAAACAGATGAGAACAACGCATTACAAGGACCTAATGGAGAATCAGGCAATAAAGGAGATGCAGGAGACACTGGTTCTAAAGGACTTAATTCAGAAGTGAAAGGTGTTGTGGTGAGTAAGGGAAATATTTTTTACTAGCGGTTACACCTGGTAAGATTTGCAATATCAATATTCTTATTGGCCTGCGTTTTATTGATTTAGGGACTTACTGGAAATCAAGGAGAACAAGGTGACATTGGAGACGTTGGTAAAGAAGGACCACCTGTATGTTTTATTTTGTTTATTGTTTAGCTATTCTTTTCAGTTTGTTATTTGATATTCAAGTTTTGACGAACTCCAAAAGAAGTTAAGATATTTAAACTTTGTTTGAAGGCACTTAAGATAGTTTCCTGTCTTTTATCTTGGACGAATGGTACCAAGAAGTCAGAAGTAACAAATTCGACGCCATTCTTAACGAATTTTGAGAATGAAATTGTCAAATATTGTCATATCCTCAGCCTTCCTATAGATTTTTGAAGGAAGGCAGGAATCATATTGACAACAGTTCCTTTGAACGAAAGAGGCTAGTGATAAAATGAACTCTAAAACATTGTCAAATTTGGCATCATTGTCTTTATAGAAAATATTTTATATAGAATATACTGTTTCTATGTACAGGGTCCAGGAGGACAACAAGGAGACGTTGGGATCAAAGGAGAAAAGGGTATACAAGGTCCTGAGGGGGATTCGGGTCGCATTGGACGTAAAGGAAGGACTGTAAGTATGCATTTGAAAATTTTTTGGTGGCCTGGTTAGGCAACCGGGAATATTCAAAGAGCGCTCTCTTGAGCCCTCCATAAGAAAATAAAGGGTTGACGAAAATTTCAAAAAAAAATTAAAGTGAAAACATTGGGGGAATTTCATCTCTTCTTAGCGGAAATAAAAAGTTGAACGTTTTCAACTTTTCCGCGCTGAATTTTTGCGTGCTATTTCAATGAGCCAATATATGACGCGAAGATCTAAACTAAATTTATCAGCTAATCGTTTATTGTTTTTAAAAACAACTTTTCAAGTGTTTACTTGTTTAAATGTTCTTACAACTAGGATGTTGAATGGTTTTGATTTCTAACGATTCTATAAATTGTAATGCCCTTTTCCTAGTTTCCTGGGAAGTATTTCTTGTACCATAAGTAAATGAAAAGCCTATCCGGGTAAACATCCTACTATATCTTAACTTATTAAATTACTTTTTTTATTTAGGGAGATGCTGGGTTAAAAGGTCTTCTAGGTGATCAAGGACGCCGTGGAAATACCGGAGAGGTATAGGTATTTTTTATTTGTCAAATGCCCATTTCACTTTAACTTACCTAAACTTTTTGTGCTCACGCGCTCAGCAGATGCAATTATGTAGAAGACTGCTCTGCATGATTGAAAATAAAATCTCTTTATCATTGTCGGCTTATTTTATTATCGTTTCAATGAAGTGAACAAAAATCTCTGCTATTTTCCGATATGTATGGTTCTTTAAAAGCATATCACATAGAAACCAAGAAAGTAAAAACAAAGGATAATTTGTTTTAATCCATCCTTTGTAAGATTTTTGGAGAATTTTTTCTTCTACATTTACTTTTTGGTTCTTCCTTACAGCCATACCCCGGAACTGAAGGCAAGAAAGGAGAACGTGGTGCCGACGGGTACCCTGGTGCTGGTGCCAAGATTGGTGCTATCGGTCCAATAGGAAAGAAAGGTGAACGTGGCATGATGCAGAATGGAGAGACTGGTGACGATGGAGCAGTTGGTCCCAGGGGAGAAACAGGAAAGCCAGGAATGCCAGGTACACCACTCTCAGTTTAAGTATTTATTTAACAAATTAGAACTTTGTCCTTGTTTAAAGAAGCTTTGAAATGCTCAGTCAGCTAAAACACCTAACTGAATGATTGCTGTTTAGTTATTTATCGTTTTGGAAATTTGAAAATAGAGACAAGAGTACTCTGGACATATTCGAGAAGCTTCCAGGTTTATTATCACCGAAGGGCCCACCATGGTTGAACTCGGACGGCGAAGAAAATTTAGCAATTTTGAAGGCCTAATCTTTCTAAAAAAGACTGTCTTTAGACGTTCAGAAAACTTTTTACACGAAAGTATCTAATTATTTTCATTTGACAACTGCAATTTTTCATGGATTTCGCTATCACCGGCGACCTTGATTTTGGTGATAATGATATCAAGGGAACCTAGCTACATTTGAAGTAAAGGAAGCTGTTAATAAGAAAGATCTCTCAAGGGTGCATGCACTTGTAGCTACTCTAACAAACCCTGAAGTAATTTTAACAAGATTAAAAAGTTTTTTACTTGGCAGAAAAATGGAGGGGTGCTGCCCTCTGGGCATGGGCCCTGCATTGAGTGGTTTTTAATGATAAATTTAGCGTGAGAGTAACAGGTTACTATTATATAGCTCATAACATTGATTCTTTGACTTATTTCAATTCAGGAGCCGAAGGTATGGTTGGGATCATGGGTCAAAAAGGAGAAGGAGGTGACCAAGGAGCTAAAGGTGACACTGGAAAACATGCTAAACCAGTCCCAGGTGATCCTGGTATGGATGGACCTCCTGGTAAAAATGGTATAATTGGTGCTATTGGTGATGTTGGTGTTGCAGGAAAACCAGGTATGGAAACAAAAGTTTTTTCTATATATCGGTACCTGGCATTGCAATGTTTATTTTCATCTGTAAACTGTAAAACAAATTTCATATGGTCAGTAATCCAGTGCAAGATGATTTAAAAAAATATATAAGTGACCGACAATTTTTGATAAATGTTTTATTTTATGGAACCAAGTGCACATACATCCCAGCATCTGTTTTATTTTAATTCCTTCATTTCAATTTAGGTCCTTCAATGATCGTTGAATGTACTGAGAGCGCTTGTCCCATTACAAAAGGAGCGATAGGTCCCATTGGTCCAACTGGAGACACTGGACCAGCTGGTAGTGGAGGTAAAAACGGTCCGAAAGGTTATCCGGGCGGTCCATGCCCATTGTGTCCGAGTGGTGATGATGGTGTTTCCGGTGACCCTGGAAATCCCGGAAAAGTTGGAGATAAAGGAGAGAAAGGTTTGATTGGTGATCAAGGAAAAGAAGGACAGAAAGGTGACCGTGGAGATAAAGGAGAAACTAGTGATACTGGCTTCAAGGTAAACCGATATTTTCCAGTTGGTCACAGCGTGCAAAAAATACAAATACGGGTCCCGTGTATTACCGTGTATAGAATAATTTCTTTCTGTGGGTAAAGGATTCAGCCCTTCCTATCAAAACAACATTATACTACTGTTGTAATGCAACATAGACTAACCAAAACACCTTTGTATACTGGGTTTGTGATAGGATTAGATTTTGGTCCACGAATCATTATAACATACCCCCTTTAAGAAGAAAATATTCTGTCGAAACCTTACTTAATGATGCATATCGTACACCTAAACACAAGGATGGCTCGTTTTTAGAATTTTTCCTTCTACCTACGGTGATGAGTGAAAAGATATTTTTCTAAATATAAGCCGACCTGTCACATTCCATGTTAAGCTAAATAATACCACTCTTGCTGTCTTATAAGATTTTTTAAGAGGGGAATTTTGTGAAAAGTAAAGGAAATTTAAAATCATATAAAATCACGATATTTTTTATAATACATGTAAAGCTCAAATCAAAGGAGTTGTGCCTATTCAAAGTAGTGATAAGATGTCCTAACTATTGTAAAGCATCCTAAACTTTATTTCATTATGTTAGGGACGAAAAGGTTTGCCAGGAGACAACGGAAAGGTTGGTTTAAGGGGTCCTGATTCCTCAGGGACTTCTGTTGCAAGTAAAGGAGAGAAGGGTCTGCTAGGAAATGATGGAATAGATGGTACGCGTGGAAGAACTGGTCCAAAAGGTTACAAAGGGTCCAAAGGATCTTCTGAAGCTGGTAGAAGAGGAAAAGAAGGTTTAAAGGTAAAACTTGTATTTTTTTTCTCATAGCTGTTTATTTCATTCTTACTATACTATATTACGTCGTTAAATGATTAGGAAACAAAGATAGCTAACTATATATATACATTTTAAGCCTTTAAACACTAAACGTCGTGTTTTATCCACTTGGCCAGCGCAAAACATTTCCTTTTCATTGCTTGGTTTAGGATATTAAATCCAATTTAAGTATCATATGTATTATGAAGTGTGTCATTTTTCAGAAAAGGTGGAATCTAATTAATGAATTGCAATCACAAAAACGATTTAATGAACTAAATTATTTCTAACGGAACGAATTAAAAAAATTGCCAAACAGGTTCTAAAAAAAGGCTGTAATCTGCGCTGCCGAGAAAAGTCATAACTGTAAATTGTAAAGTTTTGACACATTAAACAAAGTCATTAAAAGTTGATTTTATTGACAATTAAAAATTGGGGTGGTAGTACTTATTACTCCTCCCAAGTAGGGGA
>JAUBWS010063932.1:0-14957 GCA_032270445.1 Darlingtonia californica | reverse complement strand
CCCCCCCCCCCCCCCCCCCCCCACTTACGCCCCTAGGTTTATTTTTGATTGAGTAAAGATATTATGCTAATTTTTGCTGAAGAATATCCTTATTATGTCTAGTTTTAAAAAATCGAATTAAATCTGCTCTACCATTTCTACCATCTTGATGACATCACATTAATGACGCAATGTTAAGAAATGCATATTTTTATTAAGTTGGAAAAAAAATACTATTTAACGCCAAAATTGCAAAAGAGCTATATTATTTTAAAATAGAAATGAATCCTTATGGCCCATGTCTATTTATCCGCCATTTCGATGACGTCATACTTTTATTAGAAACAGAAAATGTGTCAATCACTGATGACAAAATTGTCGTAATTATTGACCTAGTTAAGATAATTTGCTGAAGTTTTCAGAAAACATGTAAATTTAAATTTGGTTCACTGAAATATTCAGCCAAGACAACACATTGCCTAAATTTTTTCCAGGATGGCGGGAGTAGCTTTTACCCCCCCCCCCCCCTCCTTAACCGGAATAGGGTTAAGGGGTTTCAGAAAGACACAGTAGTATTTTGGTCAAATTTAGAGGCATATATGCGTTAACACGTTCACTGCCACGCTGTTTTCAAAAATGACAAGAAATGCATTTTGAAAAATTTCATT
Organism: Darlingtonia californica; assembly: GCA_032270445.1. Lineage (NCBI taxonomy): Eukaryota > Viridiplantae > Streptophyta > Magnoliopsida > Ericales > Sarraceniaceae > Darlingtonia > Darlingtonia californica. Next base: position 14,310 of record JAUBWS010063932.1, on the reverse strand, counting down.
TTTTGAATGTTTTAACGACTGTTACTTGGCTAACAATGCTCTAAAATTAACATATGAGTATACAAATCGACAGAAAATTTCCCATAGATTCCAAAAATGACACAAAACTTTTAAAAACGTTTTTTTGTTCAGACGTTTTGGCTGTTTGAAGTTGGTTCGGTACGTATTTTGACCTCACACGACGAGTATACTCGTCGTTGGCAGTGAAGGTGTTAAACAGTTAAATGAATATCATTTGAATTAATTTTCGCGAGAAGTAAACGTTAAGGTAAAAATTGATCATATGATACTTTCAAGTTTAGGTGCTCTTCATTATAATAGCTAACAATATGCTTTGCTTCCTTCAAACGCTGAAAGCTTCCAAGGTATGACAAAAACACCGGAAAAGTGGGACCTTACGAGACCCTAGTTAAATACAAGAAGTTTAATTTTCATCTCTAAAAATTTTATCTGTTCTGCAAAATATCATATGCAGTATGCGATATGCAGTATGCGTTTTGTACCAACCCCTTTCTAATGAACCTTAGCTTTTGAATGTAAAGCTTTAACGCAGTTGTATAATCTTTGGAATAAGAAGCAATAAGTTGTGACTTTTGAAAATAGTAGAGCAAAGAAGATATTCCAATTACGGCAATCAACAATAGAGTAAAAGTGTGCTAAAGCCAACATTTTTCCGCAATAAGACTGTTTGTAATGATTCCATTTTTGGCATGTGACGTCATGATAGTATTTTTTTTGCACTAAAGCCTATAATAATTTGTTTGCCGCAAAGTTTTTTTTCAAAACTCTTTTTAGATCAAAGTAACGGTAAAAGAAATCGTTCAGTATTTTAGTCTTAAAAGTAATGAGCAAAATCGCGTCTCAAAATGTATAAAATGTCTATTTAAGTCGGTCAACCCAGCTAAAATTTCAAGGAAATGTATGAAATAAAGGTTTTTACATACATTTTTATCACCCAAGCCCAAAAATGGGCTGAAATATATTTATATGTAATCTCAACTTCGTTTAATCAGACAAGTAATTCACGTATTTCAAAACAATAGACCATATCGGAGTTAAAAAAATTGCAATGCATTCTAGTCGATCAGCCTCCCCCAAACAATAAAGCTGATTGCCGTTCCCAAAGGAGAAAAATTACATTTATAATACACTTCAAATCCCTTTGCAACCCCAATCGACCAAAATGCATTTCATTTTTGTCTCCAATATAATCTCTTAAACTGAGACTCTATCTAATGTTAAATCTTCTAAGAAAATTTGTTTTCTTTGAAGAAGCAAACTTTTATTTATAAATAAAAGAATGTCACTTGGAAACAACAATCCTCTTTTTAGCTTCTAAGTCTAAAGTGCAAATTTTAGAAAAATTGAGGCTTAAGGAATATATAAAGGAATGAGTTCTTGTAATAGTATTTTCAAAAACATGGCTTATTTCTTCAACCTTCTAGAGATTCATCGGATTCATCCACGATTCAATTTTTATTAACTATCAACCCCCATTTGAGGCTTCTTATCAAAAACTTCGTGGTCTTAAATGATGTACTCTGGAAAAGATGGCCATAAGTCTATGCAGTACCAATCTAGCATTTTTACCAAGCCAGCTCCTCCATCCGTTTGTATTGGCCTCTTCTTCAATTGTTTCGAAAACTTTTTCAATGTGTGTATCCTCAATGTCGTCTTTCACATCTTCAATTTCTTTTGTTTCTGTATTTAGCATTTGTTTATTGTTTTTACGATTCTTTCTGCTCTTCTTCTTTTTATTTTGTTGTTGTGAATCGCCTTGTTTTGAAGTGCCTGGTTTTGCTTCGTTGTTTTCTTTTTCCTCTTCTTTTCTCTTTTCATACTCTTCTTGGTCTCTCCAAAGGGCTGCCTCCTTTTCTTTCCTTTCTTCTTCGAGCAAGGCTATCTCTTTTTTTCGTTGGCTATATGCTTCATTAAAAAGTATTTTCAATTCCTGTAAAATATTTTCCCACTTCTGGATAATCAGTTTGTGATCTACTGTTACGGCGCTTGCACCTTTCCTACCTTCGTTTTCTTTCTTACGACTTTCAATAATATCTATGATCCTGGGTATCCACCTTTCAAATCTGTCTAATCTTGCGTCGTCGGGAATATTTTGGATCTCTTCAAAAGTTTCTTGGATGAAATTGAGGTAAGCAGGAAGATCATTTCCTCCTCGATTTCCTCGTACGTTTCGTACGTAGTTACTAAAATCCATTCTAAATCCGTTAAGAGATTTATGCTGTGTATAATATTTTTTGCTCTGCTTTTCTGCATCTTCAGCAAAACCTGGCCAAACATCTTTGAATAAATGATACTCGTCGTTACCGTCTTCGTTACCCATTGGTGGCCGAATGGTCTTCTTTTCCCAAACTCCGCAACAACTAGGACTTATCAAAACAAAAAGGATAGACAGCATTTTCATCTTTGGTACTTCGAATTCTCAAACAGTCTGATATCTTTTCAATGTTCGAATAAGTAACTGAACGTTTTAGTAATAAACAATAAATAACCCGTTCTCACATAACAAGGAAACTTACTTACTTTTCCGCCAAAATTTCGACTGCGTTGGCTACCCGGACATTATATGTAGTTAAGATAGTATATGTGTTGTCACATAAAGAGATGAGGAATTAATTATGTATAATTAAAGAAAAAAATAACTTAACTATAAGTAAATAAATAATAACTTAAAAACAGGAATTTTATTTTTGGTATTTATAATGGATGAACAGATACAACAGTCAATATCAGAAAGAGCTTTTAAATTGCAACTGAGCTACTCCGTTTTATTTTTTGAATGTAAAATTTGCTCCTAACAGTTTAAAAAAAATCCCTGCACTGCAAAACATTTAATGGGAATTAGAACAGCATCATCAAGATAAAAGAGTCTCGTAAATTTCTTGAAATATCTTTAAGAAATTTTCAATAAACAAGGTCATCAAGGTCAAAATTTAGGCAATATGCTCTGACCGTTGAAATTTATACCTTGTGTTTTAGTTGGTTAGATAGTTAGAGATAGAATCTCGGCATACAGAAAGACACTTTACTCCGTTGTTTTGATGTAAACCAGGCCATTTTATTCATTTTTGGGAATAATTTTTGTCTAGACAGACTTTCAGTATGGTTGATAAGAGCAGTGTATTTGAGATTGTCTACCACAGGCTAGAGCTTCATATTGCTCAGGCTTGATCCCAGGGCTTCTTCACTTCACTTTTTGATATCACTCACGAAAGAGTGTCCATTCGAGCAAGCCGCACGAGTGATATAAAAAAAAGTGAAAGGAAGAGGCCCTTAGATCGAGGTTGCATATCACCCAGTGTGGATTTTGTTTTGCTAATAAGCATTTTTCTAATCTAGGTCCTGGACTCTTTTTAAAAGACTAATAAAAAGTAAAACATGCAAACATGAAAACAGTAACACGTATAAAATCTTGAGTTATGCCATATTTTTCCAGACTCTCTTTCCGACTCACCCATTCCCGTAAATCCCGTCCTGTGTTTGCTGTCGTTGTCGTAGTCCCGTCCCGTCACGGGACGGGCCGGCTCTATTGGTCTTGATCTATGGGAGAGTAAGAGAGTCTAAGTTCTCGAGACTAGCACCTTTTCGACAAGGATTACAAAACATTACATAACATAACAATTATCCCAGTAAGTTACTGAGTAGATAGGAGAGGCCTGGTATCTGTATCAGCAGTACAATGAGAGCATAGTCATCTCCTTTTTGACTACAGTAGACCAGGGGGGGATATTGCTGAGGTAAAACGCTACACCTACCGTCAGCCACCTGCAACGTACCGCAGAGCTAAATCTATTGACCATACGGGTATGTGCTACCCGTAAGGGATATGTTTTCCCCCATCCGAGTTCCACTAAGGGTCGCAAAATCACGAGATTTTGAGCTCAGCCCTCTAACGGTTTCATTTTTAACAAATTTTGGTAAAATGTTTAACATTGTTGGTTTTTGAGTCTTGGGCGGCACATACCCGTCAACTTCTAAGGCTGGGGGAGGGGAGGGTAAATCTAAATATAATCTTACATACTGAGTATTACAGAAAACTAACGGGACATTTAAATCATCAAAGGCTATAAGTATAGGTTCAAGAATTTAGAGATAAAAGAATATAATAGATGAAATTTAGGCGCGGGAGGGAGGTTTAACTTAGAACCTACTGGTTGAAGTAAATAAATTTCTTTGTTAATCTCAGGATTATTTTAGAAAGAAGGGTTTCGTTAATATATCATCAGGCTTGATAAAAATAATTTTCTGACGAGTTACAACGCCCCAATTCATTTATTTCATTTGGTTTATTACGTAAATAAAAATCTACGTTACAAAGATATAAAGATTTACAATCATCTCAATGGAAAAAATGTTTGATTTTATCTTCCCACGTTTTCTTTTCTGTTTTTATCACATTCACCGCCACTGTCTAGGTCCACCCAAGGTTTCTGAAATCTCCTCTCATGCGGGAAATCTATGTAGTTTTTGGCTTTTCCGGTGGTTTCTGATAATTCGATTTTCATTCTAAATTCCTTTTCTACACCAGTTTGCTCCAGTCTTTCATTGCTGATTTTACTTGGATATTTGATTTGGAAAGTTCGTATTAATGTTTTTTAGAATGTGTCAAGTTGTTCTCCCAAGCATTTCGTTAGTGTCCATGTTTCGCAGTTGTATAAGAAGATTGGCTGCACATAAGTTTGTAAGACCTTCATCTTTGTACTCGTTGTCAGGTTTTGTTATTAAAGAGGTGGTTAAGATTCTTTGTAGCATTTATCGCTAAGATCTTTCGTCGTTTTATGTCTTCGTCAGTATCTAGCAACGTACCGAGAAATTTAAACATTTTCCAGTCCGTCTGTTTATTCTTCATTTTTGCTGTCATTCTTTTGCAGTCCTCTGCGTTTCAGATTTTCTGTTGTCCCTGTTGTTGTAATCACTCGTAATTTTGCTAATGCCGTCAGCGTAGTGCATGTCTATGTCAATGTGTCTTGTTTAAGTTATTTATGAGTAATTGTCTTCAGTCAATTCGTCTGGTATTTCGTTTCATTGTTTTTATGTAAATACTTTGCCAGATAGAACGTAAATTCGTTGGAATTGGCGCATTCTCTTTGTGTTGCTCTTGTATCAGTCATGAAAATATTTGTGGTATATTTCTATTTCCCCATATAAAAATGGGTTAAAACTTTGCTTAGTGTCAATTCAATTTATGCACAGTATTAATTCAAAACCGAACTACCACATTATATATCAATTTAAAGCTGTTTCAACAACAAGCAAAAAAATTATTTGACATACGCTAATAGTGATAGCCAGCACCTTCTCTTTATGTGTAGTTCACAGACCAGAAAAATCATACATTTTTTCGATTATAACCAATTGTATTGCATATTGGTAAAAACTTTATTTTTTTATTTCAAATCTAGGAAAACAATTCATATGGAATAGTACCTTGAAAATATTTTTTCAAAGGGGCTTGCTAACAGTGATTTGTATTTTGCAGCGACATTAGAATTAATTCTTGAGACGAAGGGCCCTTAACCAATATATATATATATTACTGATCAAGGTACCCTTTTCATTTCATCCAGTACTAGACAGGGTCAAAAAATCCGCAACAACCAGTCCCAGGAAGGTTTTTTATATGAATAGTCCCGTGCAGGGTGCAGGAGATTTATCGAAAAAATTCGATCACAGGATACAGGTTTATCGCTTTTTGCAGTCCCTGACAGGGTCTATTTTGAAATTTTGAAGAAAGTGTAATCAGTACTCCCCCTCCCCCTCCCCCGAGAATTAATGCAATTTCTGTCTTACTATACTACAAGGATGACGGTAGTTTTTGAATTTATCATGGATTATATCTTAGGGATGACGTCAGATAAGCACTTTAATTTTGCTAAAACATGGCTTTGCTTTTGTGGGGCCTATACACAAATAATTTTCGTTAGAACCTCAGTTATAAGAACATCTAGGCTGAGATTTTTTCCAAAAATTAAGAACATCTTAAGAAAGTACGTAGGCTTGGTACAAATCTTCTTGCTTATTTGTCGGCTCCATGCTTTTCAGCACATTGAGTTACCATATCACGTCATTTGCCTCTAGATTTTGTCAATTGAATTGCCTCTTCTCAACTTAGATCCATATTTTTGAGTTCAAATCTGGCAGTGCTCTTCCAAGAGGTTTTGAGTCTCCCTCTATGTCTCATTCCAGAAGGTCTTCACAGGCGGTTTTTGAAGATAATTTCGTTGCAAGGGCTTTTGGTTGGTGATTTTTCTTATTTCATGATTGGTGATTCTTCTTATTTCATGATTGGTGATTCTGTTCCACCAGTTTATTTTCAAGATTCTATGTAGACATTCCATCTGGTAAGCATTTTCCATTTCTCGGTGCTTGCGTTGAGATACTAGACAATTGGAAAACTTTGAGTTTTGTCTGGAGTTGGTAAATACTGCTGTTCCATCGAGATTATGTTCTTGAAAGCATCAGAAGTACGGAAAATTCTGACATAAATTTCTTTGAGCATGTCATTGTCAAAAGTAATTGTACTTCCAAGATATTGGAAGGGTTTGACATTGGTTACTGGTTTTTGATCAGTATATCATTTGGATTTTTAACATTGATGGACGCGACTTAAGTTTTTTTTGTGTTGATTTGGAGTCCAACAGATTTTGCTTTTATTTCTAAGGCTGTCGTCATAATTTGCATCATTTTTATTGCCGCTTATTTGTTTTGTAATTTGGTAGAGAGTTTTAGTGTCACCACGTCAGTTTCCATATCCAGCTTTTTGGGTCATTCTATTTCGCCGTTTTTTCTCGTCTTGCGTACTTCATTTTTGATCTCCTTCGTTTTAGTGCGGTATTAATTGTCATGAAATTGTTTTCTACGATTTAAGCCGATTTTGTGCAACTGTTTCCTTTCATTAATGAGACTTTCCGTGGTTTCTGAAATCCATTTTTCTTTTTTTTCTTTTTCTTTAAGAGTTTCTTAGCTTCTTGCATGGCGTTCTTTAAGAGTTTTTTAGCTTCTTGCATGGCGTTCGTATACTCGACCTATCAGTCAATCATTTGTTCATTGTTATACAAGATTCCGAAACGGTTTTGTAAGTGGATATTAAAAGCTCTTTTGTTATCAATGTTGTTACGCGATAACTCATATCTTTAAGAGGTCTATAAGCAGCTTTTGATCGTTTGAATTTGAGGCTGCATTTAGTCCTTCTGAAAGAGAAAAAATGACAAAAATGACAAATGAAGATTCATTACACAACTAAAGAAATAGGTAAGTCTATGATTATTCATAAGTCTATAGTTATATCTACAGTTCTAAAAATACAGCACTTAAAGTAAGGCAAAATCATTCAAATAGGCCAAAATTTGGCGAAAATTGTTGTATTTTCCGAACGAAGAAAGTCAAGATATACATATTTTTTTCAAAAAATAACTGATTTTCAATGTTCTTTATGTAGTATAACTAGAAAATTGCTCCATTTTGAAAAAGACCCAAATTTTCACTTCATGCATAATTAATGAGCTCAAAAATAAAAAAATTCTTCCAAAAATGGACCTTTTTCAACCCTATTCCAATTGGGATTTTCCATGTTCGTTAAACGGTTGGGGTTAAAATAGCCCCCCCCCCCCAGCCTAATCTCCGCAAATCTTATCCAGTTTACTTGAAAATTGGCACAGACATAGACTACCATGCGAACTTTCAAAATATTTTAAAAAGTTGAAAAGAAATTACCAAATATGTTGACATCAGAGTAGAGTGCGTTTTTGATTTTTCATAACTTTTTTGTAGGAAAGTTATTTTTGTTCTGTTTTGGTTAGAATTAATAAGAAAATGAAGATTATTTCGTTTTAAATGAAGCGCCAAAATGTTCATAAAAATGTTTAAAGAGTGCGCCAAAATGACCAAAATTCAGGAAGTTGGCCATGTGACATCACAACTTATAGATCTGATTTTGGGCGGATGTCAAATGGAATAGAGTTAAACAAAAATACCTTCACACTGCATAGGTCTGACCCTATAAAATAACTTCTCATAATACTTAAATACATGAAATTAGGGTCTGAACGAAAAAGAATTCCTCAAATTTAAGCGTTCAATCTTTAAAAGTGCGAAAAATCATGATATCATTAATTGTTCATGACGGATTTTGCAGCTTCAGTTCGTTATATTTTACAAGTCTTTAGTTCAGTACATAGAAAAATATTAACGTAATTGAATATTTGAACTCATTTTGGCTATTTTCTTAAAAGATTGCTTTGTTGGAAGCTGTATAAGCAACTTTTCGAGAAAACGCGATTTTAAATTTTTCTTCATGGACACCTTTTTCCAAAAGCGTAAATCACGGGCTCAAGAGTAAGTAGGTCTTTCAAAGTCCTTCAAAGTTTTTTCATCGGGTGAATATTACAACCACTTGTGTTACACCTTGAAATAGAAAACACTCCTCCACATCGGTTTGTTCACGAATTTGCCAACTGGGAACGGCCTGTTCATATGAGCTTTCTTAGCCGGGCTGGCTCGGTTGGTAGAACTGGAATTCTCTTAGATTTAGATGAGGTTTTTTCAGCCTTGCTTTTCAAAGTCATTAATATAATGATCTAGCCACGTGTAATTTTTTTACACTTTCCAAATATTGTTTTAGAAAGGACGCATAGTACATGTTTCTGCCCGGTCGGCCGAGCTAGAGTTGTAATATGGGAAAAGGTCAGCCCAATGCATTGGAATCTTTACTGAACTAACAAAGACTTCAGATAGCTGGGCCATAGCTCGTTGTTCACATGACTGGCTAGGGAGTTTTAGCAGACAGAACGCAAGCGTCATCGAGAACGTGGTTGAAATTCTAATGTTTTAGAGTGCCAATGTGGCTATGCATTGGTATTTTGTAAAACTAGATATAAAGAAGAATCTACCACAAAGTGTCAAATAAAAATGAATTGTCAGAGAGAACGAAATTGCCGTTGTTAATACAACCTCACATCAGGCTGAAGTTTGCAAAGGCAAGTACTCTATAAACCTTGAAAATATCTTTGCTATTAAAAATGATCCCCCCCCTGCCAAATTGAGCCAATATTGTAAGTGAATAGAAATGTTTTCCAGTCATAAAAAAATCAACATACCTGATGACGTCACAAAAACTTCATGACGACATGTCCTTTAATACCACCTGCTAATCTAAGACCGTTTCCACAGCAACAGGAAAAATATTCTGTATATTTATGCCTGGATAAATTTGGCAAATGTATCAAAATTTCGGGATTGAAGGTGCTATCATTTTAGATTGTAGTCTAGTTGGAATATTTTGGCTATTCTTAATTCATAATTAGGAGGGTAACTATAGTAACTATTGAAAGTGTAATAAAAAGAGGGTTATGAATTATGAAATTATAAACAAGGAAGTTTACGGGAAAGATCAATAAAGGAAAAAATCAACTCATGTTAAAAAAAAAGAAGAATTGTGTTTTAAAAAAATACAGTGTATCCAAAAAAATCTACTCGGACCAATAAAAATTAGAGCAATCAATTGCTTGAGTAGATCTTTTTGATAAACTCTGTACATACTACAATAAATATTACATAACAAAGCAACTCAATCTTGTTACTGTTTGTTGTAAAAAGATGCATATACAAATATGCATTCTAATAAATGTACACCTTAGAAATATACTCTGTAACAAATATAAACAAACATGATAATTAACCCTATTCCGGTTAGGCGATTTGATGGACGTTAAACGATTAAGGGGGGGGGGGGGGGGTCCCCCCCTAGGTTCTTTTTTAATTGAGTAGAGCTATTAAGCTAATTTTTGGTACAGAATATACTTATTACCTTTAGTTTTTGAAAATCGAAGAAAAATCTGCTCTACCATTTCTACCATCTTGATGACGTCAAATTTATGACGTAATATTGACAAAATTTAAAAACAATGTACGTTTGTTTAAGTTGGAAAAAATCCTATTTAATGTAATAATTGCAAAGAACCTGTATCTTTTTAAAAATAGAAATGAATCCCTATGTCCTATGTTTGTTTTTCCGTTATTTTGATGACGTCATACTGTTATTACAAACACAAAATGCGTCAATCACTGATGACAAAACTGTCATAATTATTGACCTTAGTGAAGATAATTTACTGAAATTATTTAGAAAACCTATAAATCAAATTTGGTTCAAATTTTCTCTTAAGGGTTACTAACTAAAATCAAATGAAAAACTTAGTGTATTAAAAGGGTATTGAAGCTGTGGTATTTGTCTGAAAATCAACAAAAATTAAAAGAAAGATAGGAATAGTGTGTGCCTTTTTCTATATTAAATTCATCATTTTTGATGGTCCATTTTAACAGGTGTACCAGAAAACTTTGGATGTTTTGCAGTGTTTTTATATACATATGCCCAAAACTTTTTGATCAACGCTTCCTCTATTGGTTGACTTTGAGCGTGTCCCCGTCATGGCACTTCAGGCTTTTAGGAACCGCATGCACGGTGTGGTATATTAAACTTTAGGTTATTCACTCGTTTAACCCTTGTGGTGTGGACCATTTTTCCAAAATGCTAAAAAATTGACAACAAATTTCACAACACTTTTCATATTTTCAAGTTGAATTTCTCGACGATAGATTAACCAAATCCAGTAAACTTTGGTATCAAAAGAAAGCTCTTTCTGTCTACTTTCAGAAAAATATGGTGTTTAACTAGGCAATTTTCACTCATTCAGGAGATATGAACACTTGAAGATACAGCGGTATTTTGGGTAACTTGTCCCGTTTATATGCGGGACCCGCACTTTAAGGGTTAAGCATATCCCCAATTTCGTTACCCAAACCCGATTACGGCACTTCACTGATTTCGACCATTTATTTACTCGGAAAATAAACGTTTAATTTTTACACTACAATTCTTCGTTATTTCCCTTTTACCAAGTACGATTTATTTCGGGTGGACTCGTTTTTCGCGGAAAAGCAATGAAGTGAGATGTCATGAAATAATTCCCCAAATTTATTAAAAGCTACGTTATTCTTTGCCAAAATCAATGTTTGAATAACTGCAGATGTTTACTGACGATGCGTAGAAGCCGAATATTATTGAACTACTTCTGATCCAATTTCTGATTTTGAGGATTTTTTGATTGCTTTGATAAATTATCATTAAACTAATCATCTACATTAAATAATGATATAACTAAAGCTTATCTAAAGTACGATTTTTTAGGTATTTTTTTTTGGTGGTAAGTAAGTAAAAGTTTAGTTTCAAATTTCATAAAAAAGCAGGGTTTTTGACGAAATTTACCTCCAAACTGAAGGAACATGTTTAAAAATTTCTTTTTATATTTGAAATTGCAATAAAGATCCACGTTTTTGTTATAAAAAATTTCAAAATGTTCATCCATAAAAGTAAATAAAAACCTCACTTTTTTTCTTTTTCATTTCTTTTATTTTTCAAGTCTTCCTTTTTTAAATCAAAATTTTACTAAATTTTCCTTTCACTAAATGATACCAAATTCATTAAATATCATGCAATATTAAAGAAGTTATGTAGCCTGAAGAATTAGTGCTATGAAAACTTTTACTTGTTCGTGTTCGCCCTCCCGTTTGCAACTGTGCAGTTTTTGTCTGGCATATCGTACTGTCAGTTTTATTTTAATGGTCACGAAGAAACAATAAAAAGATTATACTCGATGGTTTATTAGACACACACTTCCTCATTTTATTTACATACAAACACTTGAAGTCAACATTACGTGACGTGACTACTTATAATCAATGAGACAAATGTAAAGTTGATGACAGAATAAGTAAATGTAACTGGACCTCTCTTTCTCATTAAATTGAATTCTAGTAGTAAACCAAACTGCAATAAAATTTTAGAAAATTCAAGAAATCAACGGCTTATGTGCCGGAAATTTTTTATATTTTTAAGAGTCTTTGGACATTTATATACCCGGAATCGTTCCTTGGCGCAAAGTTTTCAAAGCTCCTAGGTCCTTACCCGGTGGTCTAGGGCCGAAAGAAGTGTTAAAATCCTATTACAAATAAGCACATTTGTATTGATTCGTCCTTTTAACGCCTTGAGTCCTTATCTTTCGTGGGATTCATTCCTAATTTCGTTTTTATCCATTTAATCCAACCACCACTTGAATTGACTTCTTGCGAAACACTTTGTGGCGTTTGATTTCCTGGAGAGAAGGTTGTTCTAAGCCTATCCACCAACCTTCTTGCATTTTCAGCAAGCCAATCTATCCATCCATTCGCATCAGCTTCTTCTTCAATTTCCTTAAAAGGCTCTTCCACTTTTTCACCCTTAATCTTTTTCTCTTCATCTTCTAAAACTTCCATTTGTTTCTGTTTTTTGGGGTTATTGCTTTTGTTTTTCTGTTTCTTGGGTTGTGACGCGCCAGCTTGTGACGTGCCAGCTTGTGACGTGCCAGCTTGTGACGTGCCAACTTGAGACGTGCCAGATTTTGACGTTCTTGGCTTTTCTTTTTTCTTCTTTTCTTGTTTTTTGACTTTCCTGTCCAGCTCGTTCCACTCTTCTTCTTCCTGTTTTCGTTGCTTTTCTTTAAGCCTCTCTCTATCTTCCTTTTCTTGTTTTTCTTTGTCTTCAATGTGTTGTTCCAATTCACCCCTCAAATGCCGCCACTTATCGAGAATTCTTTCGTGATCTATTCTGGCAGCATTAACGGGTCCATTTTGATATTGTTTGAATTGCTCTTCACGACTTTGAATAATTTCATTGACCATTCTCAATGCCCACCTCTGTTTTGCGAGAGGAAGCCCCTTGATTTCTTGAAATGTTAGGTCAATAAATGTGAAATAATCATTAAGACCAGCTCCATTCGATTTTGTGTATTGTCCATAATCCATTCTGAACCCCTGGAGAGATTTCGGGTTTTGGTTTTGAAGGTATTTATTGGCTTGATCTCTTGCATCTTTATCAAAACCGGGCCATATATCCCTGAAAAATCGATATTCTGCATTACCATCCTGAGAATTAAGGATTCCAGCTGGATGAATGGTCTTCTTCTCCCAATCTCCACACCAAATACAGTTAAGAAAAACGGATGCAAGAACAAAGACAATCTCCATTGTTAGCTCTGGTACACTTTTCATATTTCGTGAATTTGTTTTAAATAACCAATAGATGGACGGTTTTCATATAACAAGAAAACCCAACTTAAATTTTCGACTTAAGATAGTACATGTACTGTACGGACAGCGTTGAAACTAACACGAAAACGAGCAGGGAGTGGTATTTGATTATATTCTTCATATCGCATTTGATAATTATTGCATTATAAGGTAATTTGAAGTTGATATTGAATACATTCATGTTGGTATAAACCAGTAAAAATAACCATTTCTTTCATTTTGCGAATAATTTTCGTCTAGCCATCTTTGCAGCATGATAGATCTTAGCAAACTATTTCTGTTTGGTACAGGCAAGAATGGCCCTTTCAATTTTCAAACATGCCAATATCTCAGGAATAGCACATGCTAAGACATTAACATTAGAATTTGGCATGTCACTATGTATGATGTGATTCTTAAAAGAAAAAGAATTCAACTATGCACTATTTAGAATTTGGCATGTTAATATGTATGATGTGATTCTTAAAACAAAAAGAATTTGACTATGCAACATTTAGAATTTGGCATGTTACTATGTATGATGTGATTCTTAAAACAAGTTTAACTATGCAACTAATAATGGCTCTGAAAATATTAACACTAATTTTACATCTTTTAGACTTTTTGGAATTAGCGTTGTGAAGATGTGAACAAGTGCTGACGTCAACAGTTAACATAGTTGCATAGTTAAACTTGTTTTAAGAATCACACTCTTGATTTAGTGAAGATTATGAAAATCTGTTTTCGTATCTGAATTATCAAAGGGCTTACTCAATCACACCATAAGATTTTATGAAAGTGGTACTGGAGCTTTACAGCACATTTTTATGGATGTAATAAGTCATCAAAAGTATCATTGACGTCATCAGAGTTTCAGGCAATGACTATTTGCTGAAATTTTAAACATGTTTTTTTATCAAAAGATATTAACGATTTACTTTTAGTCCTTATCCGGTATAGCGCGACAATACGGGATGCATGTTTATTTGGCTCAACCACGGCAGTGCATCTAACGTAAGCACACCACTTATGCGTATCATTGCCGCTTCTGAATTAAAGAGCAAAAGAGTTGCGTGGGAAAGAAATATTAGAGAGAGCTAGGTGTTCTAGCTAATTTGTACCAGGTTATGTTGACATTTTGACACCTTACTCCAGCAAAGTGAGCATAATTACCCACATAATCAAGTTGCT
>JAUBWS010063910.1:0-11435 GCA_032270445.1 Darlingtonia californica | reverse complement strand
ATTCTAGATATCTTTTTGTAAACTTTTGAATAAATAAATTTGTATATTGAAACTTTTTAGTGCATCTATTTGACAGGCATTATGTTTTGCAGCTGCAAATGGATTTAGTCATGTTGTGAAGGTCTTATTAGAAAATGGAGCTGATCATAACATCACAACAATACAAGGGGAAAAAGCTGTCGACTTGGCATTCTCCAATGGTTTTACCATGGTAAATTTTTCCAGAATGACTTTCCTGCCCATCCACTTTTTATCTTTCTATGACTAGTTAGCATGATATCAAACGTCTACTCAATATCTACCACAGGAAGATTTTCATACAAATAAAATATCACCAAGACATAGTACGTATGAAGATATTATAAGCATCCAAAATCTTTTAAGCATATAGACCGTTCCACGGTGCCCGGAAAAGATTACGTAATGTTTCGTTTGTTTTGATGCCTCTCGTTACGTAGTTACGTAATCTTTCCGCGCACCGCGGAACATTCTCTCCAGGGTATAGATTGGAGAATGAATTTGTTAAGTACAAACTACGTACCATAAGGAGACAAATTATTTGCTGGACAAGTTTTCGCGAATTTTGCGGATTTTTAGCCAAATTCGCGAAATTAAATCCTTCCGAAAACAAAGATTTTGAAAGTTTCCACAAAATGGCATCTAATGACCTAATTTCGGTCAAAAATCTTGTGAATTCGCGAAAATAAATCCACGCGAAATGTAAAAAAATTTGACACGCAAAAATAAATCCACGCGAAAATTTGTCTTACACGAGCCCTCTGTGTGACTCATTCCAGTGTTTTTCTATCTTTGCTTATTTATATCGTGCATTTGGTCTCTCTTGTAATTAGTTGTAAAATTAAATGGAAAGACTGTCTTTTTAGCTGTCAGATTTGTTGGAAAAATACGACGGAAGCAGTACAGAAAGTCTAGGAAATGTACCTGAGCAATGGTAAGTAGGCGCTTTCTTTTCAATTAATGTGCGCGTAAAGAAATTGTCAATACAAAGTCTCACTGCTTTTACTCCAACCGTTTCATTGATGTTTTTATTGGCCATTCCAAGATTACAGGACATTGATTATCGGCCCAGTACCTGAAAAGCTTCTCACTATTCATGTCACCCATAGGTGATATAATATAAAGACCGGTCAATTTTTGCGCATTACGAGGCGAGATTTTTATCTGTGTCTTTGGTACGAACTGGAAATCCCATGATATATTAAATTGATATTTTATGTTTTTCAGTTCACGACTGGTTACAACGGATACAACAAAGTAGGTCTTATTCCGTCTTCAGTATGTACACAACATCTTATTAATGTTGTTTCACAATCATTTGACGCCATAGTGTCTCCTTGGTAGATAGGCAAAACTGCTATGATTGAGGGGGGACTGCCAAATTAATGGGGTACAATTTGCCTTGAGGGGGGAGGGGGGAGGTGGAGGAGCAGATTTGTTTTTGCAAAATTGTTATTTTACTGTATGTTTGCACTATAAAATGAAAATCTTGCAGTTATAAACCCATGTGTTGGAAGTCAAAATTCAAATTAATACCCAAAATAAGCGGTTATGGATTATTTTTTCTTGTTTACTAGGTTTGCAATAACTTCTTGTTTTTGCTAAGGGGTGGAAGAGATTTGAAAATATTTCCCTTCAGGGGGAAGAAGCTAAGCCTAGCGGAGAGGTTTGCCTGAGGGGACTAGGGACGTCATTGATTGACAATGTTAATCAACGTTTTGGGCAAGCTGGGTCTGTTCCCCAGGTTACTCCTTCGCTGGATTAGTTAAATTTGACTCCGGTTAGCAGTAGTCATAAGTTCTTTTACATATTTTACAGCCGTTTATTTTATATGGTTTTTGTGTTAATGTGTCTTTGTTTGCTTTTAGGTACGTAAATTATGGAGACCTTGAGCTGTTTTTGTTTGGATTGGAGCTAGGACATCTTGTTCCAGTTATGCAGGTATAAGATATTTGTGATTATTATAATATGCTATAATATTATTATGCTTTTTCATGTTAGGAGAATGATAATTGAGTTAATCTTATATTTTTGTATCTGAATTTAGAAATTTTATTAAATTGTAACTATAAAACAAGTTTCAACAAGGCTTCTCAATATAACTTTTGTATTTTCTGTCTTTAATGCCATGTTTTATGATTGTTAACAAGTATATTAAATTCTCATGAGAATTTGACACTGTTCATGTTTGTGAATGTGTTTCGTATGTGCATGTTATCAAAATAATTGAAAATAATTGTATAATAAGTATAATATTTGATTGAATTTTTTTCCTATCTACAGGATCAACATTTGACTTTCACACAAATTTTGAAATTGGAAGAAGGTGAACTACTGGAGGTCAGTCAAGTTTGTTTTTATTGTGCAAAACAATTGTATTGTGTTTGTTATGTTACTGATTACAAGTTTGTAGGCTTAAATAAGTTCTTGTAGCTGAAAGTTAGCTAAAGAAATGGTTGATCACTGAGTTTATTTTGCTGTAAAATTGTTGAATGAAAGTGTCATTTAAAGATGTTTACCTCGCTTATTCTGATTTGCGAGACTTCCCTACTAAAGAACTGATGGGTCTCAAACCTCAATATAAAATTTTTATTTTTGTTTAATGTCTGGTCTCAAACCTCAAGATAAACAAAATGGTGTCTAAAATTATGTGGATTTCTTGAAAATTAACAGTGCTTATAATATATATATAATATAACAATTATGAAATAAATTTGGCAGAAAAACCGAAAACCGCAAAGTTCACAAAATTTACTAATCCCTACACAGCATTTACTTTGCCTTTTTGTAGGTTGGAGTGGAAAAGCTTGGTGATCGGAAGACATTGTATAATGCACTGCAAAATGTTCGTTCTAATGAATGGGACACAAGTAATTTGACAAAGAAAGATCTTACAAAACTTGGGTATTCACATTACCATGCAAATAAAGTTACCTTCCTTACTACAGGACGTACCTTGTGCAAAGCCTTCGCCGCTTGTAGGGAGCGAAATCCCGGGGCGGGAGGCGGGGACAGTCTACACATGACGTCGCAACGTCGAAGGTGTTTAGCTGTCGAAGGCGTTTAGCTGTCGAGCTGTCACCCAATTCAATGTGTAGAAAATAATGAATATAATTCGGATAAAGCAAAATACGCTTTTAAGGAGTTGGCTAGTTTATTGTCCATTTCCCATAGGCTCAGGAGCTTTTGAAGTTTTTTTGGTAAAATTTAAGCTAAAATTTAATTCGAAGTTTTTAAAAACCATATCAAGCTTATCTGTTTTGAGCAGTAGTATTTGAATATGAATGTGTATTTACATAAAAAATGAAAGATCTGGTCCATGATATTCTATAATATTCATATAACTAATGCTCTAATTTTCAGAACGCTGGATGTAGCAGCTGTAATAGCCAATGCTGCTAAACATTTAGACTGTATCCAAAGTTGTATAGCCTATTCTCGTAAGGTTATACAGAAAAATAAAGAAGAAATAAAAGAGGTATTTTATTTGAACATTATTGCACGAAATTTCGTAGCTTTTTTAAGCTATTAAGCGGGCATAAATTTCCAGGGATAACTATTTTTGAAACTTTTTATAGAATAAAATTTTGCGAAAAGGCCAAAAGGGAAATCGTGAAACTTTCTGCCCGCGAAAGTTGCATCCTTTAAAGTAACAATTCTTTAGGGATCTTTTAAATTAACGTTGGAAAACCATCTTCCCAAAGTCTCTTCTCTTATTTGGTTTCACATAAAACGATAATGATTTGAATTTGCTTCCTTACGACAGGACAACACAAATTTGCAAAGGACACTCATCGAGCAATGCCGTCATGCGTCTAAATTATCAAAAGAAATTGATGGTGAAATTACTGCCCTCAACAATGATGTCGTTAGTGTACGTATGAACATCATCAGTCTAGTCATCTATATTCGTAAGATTTCGGTGAATTTGGCACCGTAACAATTATTTTGACCCTTCGTAGAACGAGCCCTGCTGATAACTTCTAAACGGCTGCGAATTTCCAAATGAAATTTTGCCTGAGTGCACAAAATCTTATGAGACATAATTTATTAAATAATTTGGTATCATATGTTGACGTTATCGCCATTGTCAGCTTGTCAACAAACAGGTGGTAATCAATAGAATTATGTTATTGTCAATATCCAAATTTCTATAAGGTCAATTGGCTTCAAACTTTGTACAGTGGTAGACAATGACAAAAGAAATCGAGTGATGTCACTTTTGTTCTGGTCACATGATTGGTTGACAATTTACAGACAGGTCTGTATTTTACTAAAAAGGGTTATAACTCAAGAACCATAATGGCTATCAACTTCAAATGTTGTATGATCGTAGATATTAGTAAGTGCTACCATTTTGAAAAGACATCACGTGACCAGCGTGTATTTTACACACTGGAATCTTGAAAATCAATATTTCATAGAACGACTTATCTTGTCAATATCTTGCATTGTTGAAAGTTTGAAGTCAATGAAGGAATTCTAAATAAAAAATAGTCGTTGGTCTGTAAAATACGTGCTGGTCATGTGATCGTTTTGTAAGGTAATAGAGAACAGGTCGTTCTACGAAGGGTTAAATTTGGCATGATTTAATCTGGCGCAATTCGAACCTTAAGTACCAAATTTAAATTTTTTTTCACAAAGTGCGGGAAACTACACGAAAAATTTCCACGAGAAATTTTGTCAAATAATTAAATTATAGTAACAGATGCTTATTCAAAATAGAACTAAGGGCAACATGACTTAACCATTTAATTAGTATAAAAATAAATATTTTTCATTATTAGTTTTTTCCTGACGTCCACAAAATTGAAGCAGATTTTATCGGTAAACAAACCTCAATCGTCCCAAACGATACGAGATCAAAGAAAAAGATGGTATTTTTCGTTTCATGTGTTGGTATTGTAACTTTTGGTGGATTTTCTGCTTACAAATGGTTGCAGAAACCTACTTGATGTTAATTATGTCGTTTAATGCATAAAAAGGTTTCGTTGATGAGGTATCTATGATGGTTTTGTTAGTTTTGCTGGTAAACGTTGTTGTGTTGTCATGATGTTGTCATACCCTGCCATTCAAAACGAACCGTTGTTTTAATACATGAACATGGAACTGTACACCTTTTCAGTAAAAAGAATTTTTGATGGTGCAAATATCTGTCTTGGATAAGCGAATAAAGAAAGGACAAAAAACTATGTAGAGAAACAAATAAAAAAAAACACATAGGGAGAACAGTAAAGGAGTTTGCTAAATTACGTGGGTTAAGTGGGTGCGTGGGTCAAAATCAAAAGTGCGAGGGTTCAAACTCGAAAGTGCGTTGGTCAAATCGAAAGTGCGTGGGTCAAAATCAAAAGTGCATGGTTCCAAAATCAAAAAAAGTATGGTAAAAATTCACAAATTTGGGGCCCCAGGAAACAGTTTAGCTCATTCACGAAAGTTTTCGTATACCAAATAAAAACAGTCGCAAAAGTTTCTGCACTTCCGGTATTTTGTTGCATTTTAATTACGCGGCATTTTAATTTCGCGGTTCTTTCTGACTGCCATGTTTGAGGTAGACTGTGCCAGTCCCTTCCGCGGCAAAATATGAAATTGCCGAACTACTCACATTATCTTCTGTGAGAAGACTCTGGTAAGCGTATGTTTGAGGGCGATTTCTTCTATTGAACATCGTTAAACCGCTTCCGCTGTCATTTTCTCGCCGTGTTGTGCGGTCTCATTATAAACAAAATTTTCGTCTGAAAAACAATTTAGGATGAACCATCAGTGAAGATTTTGGTTTTTCGACTCACGCATTTTCATTTTGGACCCACGCACTTTCGATTTTGACCCGCGCAACCCACGTAATTTAGCAAACTCACAGTAAAGTTAAGTTATTTTATACTTCGTTGAAAGGAGATAGTGGTTGAACTCTTATTTGGCCAAACCCTTCTTTTGGAGGATTGGTGAGGTTTAGAGGGCCTAAATATTTCTTTCAAAAAATAATGATGTCACTTGTTGACGTCATAAATGGCGAGAATACCATTTATTTTATCTTAAATTTGTTTACTAGTTCATGAAAGAATCTTGTTTTTAATTGAAAAAATGAATAAAATAACAAGAAAAATCTTTATACCACTGATTTCGAGATATAGCCCGTCCTCCAGTCGAAATAGATTTATTAATATTACTTATGCATGCATGTAAATTTAGATCTATTTATGTTAGTAAAAATAACGCATGTTTAAGAACCGATTAGACGCTTTATTTTGCCACGTTAATCTACATTATTTTAATCGAGAAAGTTCAATTCAATTGAGTCCGGAGTTTGTTCAAATTTAAATACTTTAA
The DNA here is from genome assembly GCA_032270445.1 of Darlingtonia californica. Lineage (NCBI taxonomy): Eukaryota > Viridiplantae > Streptophyta > Magnoliopsida > Ericales > Sarraceniaceae > Darlingtonia > Darlingtonia californica. Next base: position 5,093 of record JAUBWS010063910.1, on the reverse strand, counting down.
TCGGAGAAAACAATGCGTTTTTTGCAAATATTAATCTCGCAAAATATTTCAAATAATAAATTTGCAAAATTAATTCACGCGAAATTTTCGGAATGTAAATTCGCGAAATTTAATTTAGATATTTCTTAAAATGACTTTGACAGAAATTAAACCGACGAAAGACTTAAAATAGAATACTAAAGGAACAAAATTTTGTAAATTTTACATGTTTTTCGTCTTTATCATACAAAAATGGGAAAAATTAACATGGCGAAACGTTTTGAGAAAAACGATTCGCGAAAATAAATCCACGGATAACTTTTCGAAATGTTAATTAATTGCTGCTGCTTCACATCACTCTACGAAACACATGTAACTTTCGGAAGGGTAGTCGAATCAGAAAATTTAATGGGGAGCCTGAGAGTGGTGAGTGTGATTAACGCTGAAGCCTGCGGCGGGGCATCTTAGCGTGAGCTACTGACTAGTTATTACACGGCTTTTCTTGATTGATTCATTGATTTGGTTATCTACCCAAGGATAGCTTCTTCGTTTCCTCGTGAAATGTTATCAATGAGGTTCCTGCATTCCTAGAAACAACTCAGAGAACCATGTAACAGTGATGTTAGGGTCGGCCACGGTTCCACTATTTTACGATTTGCATTCAGTTTTTTTTAGTAAGTAAAAGCAGAGAAAAGACAAGCTCAAACCACAAACTAAAACTTTTTAAAGTGTTTTAGATCATTGAAACTTTCAAATGGAAAAATACACGGGGTAGTGTCTCATCGGACGCCTTTCTTCTAAAAAAATGCCTGAATCTGTATTACATGCGGGGTGTTCAAAGCGCATCAACTGCCAAACTAGACGCAGGAGGTCTTTTAATCTTAGGGGGCATTCAAAAAGTACATTCGCTTGAAATTTCGACTTTTTGACCCCCTCCCCCCTTGTGTTCGCTTTGAAACAATAAAAAACAATGGCCGTTCGTTTTGGCTTAACTCCCTCCTTGAATGAACGTACTTTTTGAATGCCCCCTCAACGCTCTCAGGCTGGTTTCGAAGTAGAAAAAATATTTAAAAAATGTAACCGTCAATTTACTAATTGAGGATTACCTTATGGGAAGAAAGTATCGCGGCAGAAACATTTTTGAAAATCATCAAGGTATCAAATAATTTCGTAAAATCCTTAAGGAAAATGAAGGAAACTAAAACATTTTGGTATTGTTTGTGTAGTGGCATTGAAATCAGTTTTTCGACCCGCTAACTTAAATACCCATGTAGACTAGTTTACTATTCTATTTTTTTTTTTTTTTCAATGGGGTTCTAATTCTTCGGTTTTCGGCAAAAAAACTGCGAAAAACAGACGAGCAAGCTAGCCTAATACCCATGGAAATTGGTATCATTGAGGTAAACTTTTTTCAATTTTGGATTCGTGTTGACAAGACTAAATTACGATTCGCAATCTTGAATTCCGCATTTTCAACAAAGTTTAGCCGATTCACAATCTTTTATATCCGCATTTTTTTCTTTCGCAATGTTTTCTTCCCTTAAGACAGGTAAATTGTTTTCTTATAAAAAGTGTGCAATCTTGCATACAGTTCATCCTACGGATGAGGACCATTACAGTTTTCCGTAGTGAAGTCTCTTAAATTTATTTGAATAACCGAGACAAATATCTCTAGATGGCTCGTTCTTTCAAACATTTTTTACAGACTTTACTACGAAAAACTTTAATTTCCCCCAATCCTAGAAATCATTTCTGACACATTTTATTTTGATATTTTTCTTATTTTTTGCCAACACGGACATTTAGCAGAGATTTGTTGTGGAACTCGCACATGGGTTAAAAATAGGTTTTTTAGGTTTGAGGTTATTCCTGCCGGTAACACATCCCGAGTTACTTTTCCTTTATTTGTTTGGTTCCGAGACTGTTACTCTCCTTAAAATCACGACAAAATGTCCCGTGATGAGGCGCGGTGGAAAAATAGGGCGGGATTGACGGGACTAGCCGAATAGATTTTTTCGTTCAACTTGTTTTGAATGTTTTACTTTTTGATAGACTTTTAAAAAGACTTCAGAGTTCAGTATCCAAAAACGCTCATAACATAACAATGGAATGATTTCATCTCCAAAATGTATATAAAGACGAAAATATCTATTCAACGTTTATCTGTTAATAACTTACAAAAGTAAAAGGGAAGTAGATTGATTTCTTCATTTTGGTTTTAAGGAGAAATAATGAAAAAATGAAAATCTCTTTAAAGTAATTCTTCAAGTTTTCTGGAAATCGTAATTAAAAGTGTCGTTTTCAAAATTTTTAACAATAAAAGAAACAGACTGCAAGGAAGACAGATCAGGATTTCATAATATTCCTTTTCGACGTAAATATACACTATTAAACATTTCACAAAGTCTATTAGATAAAAATAGATTTTATATCACTGTACACTTTTTTCAACCTTATCAAAAATAATTCAGAATAACAAAAATAGATCAAGATTTTATTATAAAAAATATTATCATGACATCAGTCAAGATATAAAATGAACGGAAAACATTTCATTACAATAGAAATGAATATGCATTCATACTCTTTCCGCTCTCAAAAATTGACGGCATTTCATTATATTTTCTTAGAAGCTAGACATATACTTTAATCTAAAGAAACATGATGCGAAAACTTTAAACCCTCTGACTTTCAATTTTTCTTAGAGACAAAGTATGGACTATTTTTAATACAAAGAGAGTAACAATTATTAGTGTTCATATGACGAAGAACTGAGATAGTGCCTATCACTTTACAACTTGCACTATTTACAACTAAATTCACTCAAAATGTACTTTGAATAGTAAAAATAGGATGAACATTTAGTTTTGTGTAAAAGAAGTAAAAACTTAAATGTACTTAGGAAAATATAAAAATCATTTCCGTTTTGGCTTTTTCCATTTCTCTAGTTTCATAGTTTCAACTTCTAATCCAGCCATTTCGGTGATACGTTGTAAAAATGCTGAATCAGCATTGTACATTGGGTCGGGATAGTTATTTACTGAAAGAAAGAAAAGAAATAAAAGAATATGAAGAAACATTGAAAATGAAAATCTTTTCTGCGGTTTTGTCGAAGTCCGTTCATGTCCGTAAAACATCGATTTTTCAAAATTTTACTTGCTACAATTTGTATAAGACATAAGTACACAATCTCGGCTGCTGAAAAAATTGGCGAAAACCTCAAATTACAATGAATAGAAATTGAATCACTAAAACTTTTTATTTTGAAGCTCTGGAAAAAGCCTTTCTTCCCCGCGATTATAGATTGAAAAAATCAAAGCAAAATGAAAGGTACAAGTTCATGATAACTGAAAGATGATTTTGGTAATTTAAAAAAACAGTTGAAAAGTTTTGAAAGTTTTTCCCGCGAAATTCAAAAAATTCAGCGCTCAAGTTTTTAACTGTGGAAAATTTTTCCAGAAACACGTTCTTCCTCTAAAGTAGATAATTTAACATCCATTTCCAATTGTAAATCCTGAAAGCGTATCGAACTTTAAGACATTTGAATTTAAACTCACAGTCCCATCCCTTTCGCGCCAAATCAAAATCACAGGTTAAGAAGGTTACTTATACTCGGTGGCCAAACTCGAAATAGGTAATCACAATAAAATAATGAACATTTTATTACCTCTAGCAACATTTGATGGTTTTGTCTTCCACCTAAATATAAAATGATCACAAAAACCTTACTCAACTATTGGTAGTTAGGGACTAACAAATTGGTGTAGTGCCGTTGACAAATGACCATGCACCAGGGAGCGGTCTCTAGTCAATAATAGACTACATTCAAAACGTTGAAAATTTTCAGCGCATAAGGGGTTAAAAGTTCAGCCTGGAAAAAAATAATCAAGATGTAATGACCAAATCAAGTGACTAGTAATTGTTTTCTCCAAATATTCGTTTAAGTTCGGGCTTTCAATCCGCTCATCTTTTTACGATTCATTATTTAAGCACCGAAAGAAATGAAAATCATGGAAATCAAAACCTGAACATAGAACGAACAAGCAGATATCATCGTCTTGAAAGGTTAACAAATTCATCAATAACGAATTAGATTTATTACAATCTGAATGTATACGTAACTTGCACTCCTATAAAAGTTATTGTTTGGTACAGATCTTCTATAGACAACAAAGCGAAATGGGTGAGTCTTGGTGAATGGAATCAGGCCTTATTGAATCAAGAAAACTGTGTCCGACTATCGTAGGCCATCCCATATTTTTCTTTTTTTCAAATATATGTTTTTAATTGGTCTTCAACCTTTAAAAATAGGATCTACGTAAGGATGCTGACTGGTTGTAAGTGGCTTTTTCATCTGAAGTGATTTCCATTTGCCTCATCAAATTGCCTTTTATCTGCAAACGGACGATTTTCATTAAATACTATCTATAGATTACCTGTAGCCGTGATGTGTTTTCCCAACCATATTTTTCATCAATGAGTGGGTGGACGCCGTGTTGTTACTTGAGATATTCGTTCTGAAGCTTTTCGTGACCGGTAGAAGTGGTTTGGAATGAACAGTAAACATATCAGAACGATATCCCATAACAGAAAGTTGTGGACTTCGTGTTTGTTGTGATCGAGATGCAGAAGATGATGATGGTGGTGGTGGTGGAAGGCTGACATTAGCTTGTGGTATGTATACCGACTTCGATCTGCAAAAAAATTTAGTTGATAGTAAGGGTAACCTTAAGGACTAAATCCAAAAGAAATCAACGTTCATTCGTCGGAGGATGCTACCCTCAACGTGATTTTTTTAGAAATTCTATTTTAGTTTAAAAACTCCAAAAATTTACTTCAATGAGTGAAAAAAATAAAATTGAATTCTTAAAGTTAATATTTTATTGCATAGTGTCCTCCCCCCCTTTGTAAGGGGGGGGGGGACGAAATTTTGGAAATTTTTGAAAAGGGGGGGAAAGAGTTTTCTGATATTCCTGGGTGGGGAAACAAAAGGGGGGGGGGGAATTTTTTTGGAAATTTTGCAAATTTTGCAAGGGGAGGGGGGGGAAGAGATTTCTGCAATGGCAATTTGAAATCTCAGTTAAATAAATTCAGCAATATAAGAAGAATATTGA